>JABFPN010000919.1:0-36058 GCA_022817305.1 Leptoteleia sp. ZL-2020
CTACACCCTCTACTGAGAGATTTTGATGTCATTCTCTTGAAATATATCTCTTGTTTGAAAAAAATTTCTTGATATGATATAGAATGCATTGGTCCGTACATTAGCGTTAAAAAAGATAAGTTCATTTGAAAATAAACAAATAAATTGTGTTTCAAGAGAATGATATCAAAATCTCTCAGTAGAGGGTGTAGATGATCGTAATTTCATCTTTCCCTTTACTGAGATGATATATAGATAGCATATTAAAACACATTCTTTTGAAATAAATTCATAGCGTATAAAGCATTGGTTACACTAGCCTTACTGATGAGTTTCAGTGTAACCAAGAAACGAAACTCTATCTAACATTTAACATCTTATATACGTTATTATTATTGTTATAATTATAATTCATGTTAATTTTATTTGTATGTTATTTTCTTATTATTATATATATTGTACATAATATCACACAGACAGTGATAGACATTGAGCAATCTAATTTGATTGCAATATATACAATTTTATTAATATATTTAACAAAACCTCTATTATGACTGTTTTTTGTATTTTTTTTTTAATTTATTAAATTATATTTAGACTATAAATCATACAATATTGAATTCCTGTTAATAATTATAAAATTAATGTCAAATATTCTTTATACATATTGAAAATAATAGGAAGTCTTAGTCTTAGTTTAAAAATTACAAATGCAACAAAAGATTTTTATTTCTACTCAAGAACTTATTTCCGCATTTATTTACTTGAATACACAGATCTCAGTGCATATATACACTGGATAAGTATCTAGTTGTTTACACAATTCCATAACAAAATGAAATGTGAACAAATATTTCCGTTCTGATTGCAACACTTTATAAGAATAATTACAATAATAAACAATATTGTTTGTAATATAACAATATTTATTCAACTTTTTTTAATTCCAATGAATAAAATAAATATAAATGGTTGAATTTAACTTTCTTTACTGATGTATTTTTGTTTATGCAGCAAGTGAAATTTGGATCTGTCAATGGAGAAACAAAAATTGACATTGAGGTTGCAAAACAAACTCCTTCTGGAATGGGCAAAGAAGAACTGATGAAATTTGCTAACGATCCATTTTGGGTACGCCTACGATGGTTCTTATTTATTGGATTCTGGGTTCTGTGGATTACAATGCTTGCTGGAGCCATAACAATTATAATTCTGGCTCCAAAATGTACCCCAGTTCAACCAAGAAAATACATCGAGGAAAGCGTTATGGTGGAAATGGACTTTAAATCCACTAAAAACTTTGGAGAGATTGAAAAACTTTTGGATTCTATTAAAAGCAAACACATCAAAACAATTTCGTTGCCGCCAATATTTGCTGGAAGTGATACAAGTAAATAACATTTAATTAATCATTTATCATTTACTTCTACTACAATTACTAATTTCTATAATTACTAATTATTGTTATAATTTTCCACTTTATATGACATAAAACAATACATTACAATACATTAATAGGAAAAGAATTTCCTAAATACAAAACTTATTTAAAGAATTTTGGTTTTACAGATAACTTAGCCAGTTTTGTTAAGGTGGATCCCACATATGGCACTTTGGAAGACTTTAAGAAATTAATTAACGCTACTAAAGAGCGTGGACAATTCATTATTTTAGAAATAAATCCTCTCATCACTGGATTAAACCACGATTGGTTCAACAAATCCAGTCACAAAGACAATAAATTCAATGACTTTTACATTTGGCGTAACAAGTCTGAAGATTCAAATTCCAAATACCCGACTGAATCTAACTGGGTACTTAGTAGCATCAGAAATAATGAAGAGTACTTTACCAACGATACGAAACCACGCCTTAATTATCTAAACAAAGAAGTAGTACAAGAAATGAAGCATATTTTGTCTTACTGGCTTGATTTGGGTGTTTACGGATTCAGATTTACTAACGACTCACTTTTGATCGAAGTTAAAGGCCAAGGCACGATGGAGAAAAATGTAAAAATATTGAAAGAATTCCATAGCCTCGTAAAGAATAAGACTGATAATCAAGGGTAAATTTATTTTGCTTGACCTAAGCCTGTTGTGTGGGAAACCACATGGGAGAAAACCCACCTCAGAAAGCCCCCGGGGTGTTTGGGGTATTCTTATTCTGCGGTCTTGGGTCAGGTTGACAGAGTACCACGTGACCCGAGCCGCGGCTTCTTGAACACCCCCCACCTGGCTAATCGCAATTGTGAGGTGGTGGAAAAAATGCTGCTAGGTGAGGAATCGAACTCTCGTTTCTGACGCTCACCAAGCAGACGCCTCCGCCACTACACCATTGCGCCGGTTTTAATTCCCATTTCTATTATTATTATTGTAATTCATTGTTTTTTGGATACTGGTTAAATAATTTATTTATTTTACAGAATATTAGCATTCAAGAAACCAATCAGTAATGATTTTCTTGAAATCTTAAAGGAAAATAACATTACAGATCTGCTATACACGTTCCAAATTGAAGATACACTGACCAAATCTTCCGTATCATTAAAAAATTTTGCCTCAGATATCAAGAAACTCCTAACAGAGGTTTCTGAATGGCCAGCTTGGGATGTAAGTCAAGTTTTGTATCTTATACGTTAATTATATTTGTGTATTCATTAAATTATTCAATCATTGAATTCAAATAATAATCTAATAAAATATTGATAAATTTGAATTCTCTTTCTAGTGGAATCGGTTAGCTACGAAGATGAAGAAACCAGAGGAAGCTGAAAACTTAATGTTATTCACTATGCTTCTTCCTGGAACTCCAATTGTTAGCTACGAAAGTATTAAAGACAACACACTGTTTGCTAACTTCTCCGAGCTGCGTACGCAGTCGGTGTTCCATCATGGAGAAACTTCCCATTTCCTTATGCAAAATGACACTGTCATTGCATACACCAGGTAAACTAATATTTTATTTGAAACTTAATTCAGAATAATTACATATGCATTTACAATTATAAATATATGAAAAACTTTCATATTTTTAATAAATGTTATAACATATTAATGAAAAAGTAAGTCCAACATGATTTTTGTATTTCATTATTTGATAATAGTATATTAGGACACTTTTACTCCCTTATGTGAAGTTTCCCGCAACTTCATGCGGGAGCAAAATCGTACTTCCCTCCTGTAGAGCATACGATATTTTTTGTAACAAGTGCACGATAAAGTGAAATGCCGTTTCTACAAAGCGGGTGAAGCGATATATTGAAAAATTAACTAATAAAATAATCTAATGAAAAGTTTTTCATTGTTTATTTAATGAAATTAGTATTTGTAGATTAAATTAACGAATATATTTTATTCATTAAAATTAATTAAAGTTTATTAACAAATGTATTCTATTCCTTATTGCTGCATTTAATTGCAGAATAGGGTGAGTTGTCATACTTCAATGTAACATTTATTATGTTCGGTTTATAATATTTAGTTTTCATTCATGTAGAAAAATAATCATTATTAATTGCAAATTCACAGATAATTTAATACTTTTGTTAATTTTTACAATAATCATAATTGTTTTTATTTTTATTTTCAATATAATTAAACATTTATATTTATTAATTTAGGATAAAGAGTGGCATTCCTGGTTTATTAGTGGTCCTACATAAAGGCCTTACAGCTGAAACCGTAGATTTGTCATCTTTAGATCACATACCAGATAAATTAAAGGTGAAGGCATCCAGTTCCAGTTATGCACAGAATGGAACTCAAATTCGGTAGGCTTTAATCGTCATATATCTATTTACACTTTAAAGATATAATTTTAAATCTTATGATTATGTATACAATTGAAAGCTAAGATATCTAAGTTTAAATTTTTATCAAGCAAATAGTTGTATATTTTTTAAATTTATGTTTACGTATTATACTTAGCACTTGTGATATTAAATTAATGTATTTTTGTAATCATCCTTAATATAAATATCTTTTTATTTTACAGAACGCAGTTCCAGAGCAAGAGTACTGTGTTGCAACCTGAAAGCATCATAGCAATGGAATTTGTTCCAAAAATTGAATAAATCGTATACAATGCGTGACAATACTTAACTCGCATTTATTTATTAATACTCAATGGTGAAAACTGCATTTCAAGTATGTTTATATACAGAAAAAGTTTTGTAGAGCATTTTCGTATATTCATACAATAACTACACAAAATTGATAGAGAACCATGCAATAAATTCTTTTTTTTTATAAAGATGTAATTCTCTTAATTTGAGTTCATTTATAATAATTGGATAGACGTCTATTATGATTCCAAAAAATTATATCAACTGACGAGTGTGAAAAAAAGTTCACTGTTATAGATCGAAAATGTGCTTTCGAAAACTCAATTCAGAAGTAAAGGGGTTCTATTATCAAGAGTCAATGCTAAATCGAACTTCTTCTGTATAAAGGTATTTTTTTCTGCCAAGTGTATTGCACAATCAAGTTAGATTAAATGTGAAATAAGTAAACTAAGCTGTATTCATTTTTCCACCTTGAACACAATAAAAACAATTGAACACAATAATAATAATGTGTATATATGTATGTGTTTAAAAAATATTAAATATTTTTTAAATTTTTATATATAAAAATACAAGATAATAAATTTGTGTTTATTTCCATTTATTAAGTTTATTTGGTTTTTAATATGCTTGTCAAAATATCAAATGAATGATTAAATATTTACATTTACTAATCATAACGATGATTGCATCAAAGTGTAAATGTATTTCTTTGTCTCATTGTATATTCCCATATCTAAACATAAAACAAATTACTGTATTGAAACTAAATTCAGTTTTGTTTATTATTATAATATTCTCAGATAAATTTTTTATGTGTTAAGTTTTCTTATGAAATATTTTAAAATTGAATGTTATAAATGCCATAAGTTTTTACTTACCTATTTAGTAATTAAACGTACAGTCAGATGAAATTTGTAAAATTCTAAACAACACAAAACATTTGATTAAGAGGGACTTAATTAAGTACTTAATAAATATAAATTTTGATTGAGATACACAACCGACGATATTTTTCAAAGTTTACTTTGCCCCGTACATTCGTTTAAATTATAAATTGAAGTCAAAGTACACGTTTTACAAAAAAAAATTTTGTTTTATTGATCCTTGTTTGAAAAGTAGTCTAACATTTATGTATTACATATTGCAACAACAATAACAGTATATGAATTCTTTGTAAGAACGAGATATATTGGCTTAAAATATATTTGTCTTCTATCTGTTCATATATATATATAATTATGTATATATTTACAATAATTTATTTAACGTGATTCTTTTTTTTTTTCAAGTACAAGGTACAATTTCGTGTCCAAAATGTGAACATTTGTCGCGTGCGCCACTTCGCAGGCATAGCGATCTATTGGTACACAATACTTAATAAAGTCGACCGAATTGTCACCGATTATCTTAATTATCAACTACATCGACGGATTTTCAGCGTACATGGAACATTCAAAATATCACTATTTGAGTCTGCTACAAGTTTACTTTTACTCATTTTTATTACACTTTGTTTTATTTTTTGCTTTTAAACTTATCTTTTTCTTTCCAAGTTTTAATTTAATTTTTAGAGGATACTCATCGATTGAATCCGCGGCTCAATTACCTTCGTCGATGAATAAAGTATCATAAGTATAAAGGTCTGGAGATAAAGAAGGGGTACGGGACACTTGGTTTCATTAAATCTTACTACTTAGAAAATAAAAATTACATTACAATTGAAGGCAAACGCGTCGTCGGTCTAACTGGAATTTTGGCCGAGGCGCGAAGTGTCCGCAACGAAGGATAAGAAAATCAACCAAAAGGTAAACCAAAAAGGTAAACGATGAAGAACAAAAGAGCAGTAGAGATAGAGGGGAAACCAAATTAAATTGAAAGAACGATGAAAATTGTATTAAGTCCGATCCGCTCGATGGTCATTGTTGGAGGGTCAAGGTGAGATGGTTGAAAGGTAGAACGGAAGCAACCAAAGAAAAATTATAAGAATATAGGGTTAACTAGAAGTAGAAGAAGAAGTAGGGGAAATAGAAGTGATCAAATTATAAATAGAGAAGAAGCACGGTGGATTATTATACCCTAAGAGTTACACCTCGTGATGGAGCACAAATTCGAGTCCGATCTGTGCGTTGGACGTATTTTAGAAGCTTTAGAAGCGGTGTCGCTGTGCGGCTTGTTAATAGCAAGCTGGGCCAGAGCATTTCGAGAGAGAGAGACAGATAGCCGTGACGAATTCACGGCGACGGGTCTTAGGCCCACCTGTCGACCACCACCTCGCCCACTGCAACACAACACAGCAAAGGATTTTAGTTGGATTGACCAGTTTGTCGGGGTCAAAGGGGGATTTATTGAGCGATCGCAGAGTCGCTGTTCCATCGAGCGACTGGACTTGGCAACGTGTTCCGCTGATATATCGGCGTTGCCAAACCTCGACAGCCGAATCGGGACGCTGCTGTCGGTTTGGCGACGGCGATCGCGCGTGTCTGCGGAGAGCCCCGTGGAAGCGCGTCCCCCCCGGCCGAACCCTCGCATCCGGCGGAGGATTCCGCTCGGAGACAGGTGTTTCCGCGCGGAATCCTCGGCGACTCTTCCTTTACCTTCGGAGAGGGCAGTTTTTTTTTTCTTTACTTTTCTTTTAACTAAAGCGGCGCCGCGTTTGAGATACCGTACAGCCTCTTGCTCTCGGAGCGACAGGGCGGTAAGGGCTAGAAAGGGAAAAATCCCTCGAATCTTGCACCTTCCCGTTCGGCTCGGAACGTACGCTGAATAATTGCGTGTCGGGGTCGCGGACGATTTCGAATATCGTTGGCGTTGGGAAAAGCTTAAGGATTTTTGATCATCGGATATTCGATCGGCCGCCCCCGTGCGACCGCAATTATCGAGCGAACGGATCCCCCCTTTGGGGTGATCAGCGCGTCGGCTGGCTTCCACGGTTCTCTCTCCAAGCTCTCGGTACGTGCGGGAACACCGTTTCGGGAATCATCACTCGCGTTTAAGGACACTTTAATTGGAGGATGCGAGACAATCGGCATCGTCTCTCGTTCGCTCGTCCGTCTCAGCTGGAAGCACTCCTCCCTGGTCCGCGATGCTTTATTTGATCGGCTTGACCGGCGGCGAAACTGTAAACATAACGGGCAACCAATGAGAATCGACATAAAGAGGCCCTCGCGGACAAACGAGTCTCGTTTATTCTTGCATTTTGAAACTCAACACGGAAACGGTTGCGACTGGCAGAGTGTAAGTATAAACGTGTAACGAACGAGTTAAAAAGATATCGCCGTTGCTCAATAACACGGGCGCAAACGCATGCAAGGTCGGTGCGGGCTAATTCGTGCATCCGAATTTCGGACATTCAAGGCGGTTGTTAATGCCACGACTTGGCTTCGAACCGGCGTTGGAACACGTTCAAATTGTACTCACTTGTTGTTGACAAGGGCGTCTCATCCGTTCGACGGGCCGATTCGCGTTCCTCGCAGAGTGACAGAAAAGTAGAGACACAAAGAAAGAGGGAGACTGATTGCGTCGGTTTATGATGTTATGTAAGAGTGTGCTTTTGTGAGCTTGGAACTGAAAAGCGCCGCGAGGAAAGAGTATCAGCGAAGAATAATTTCTGGGATCATTTAAGACTTTCTTTTCTTAACTTTATAATGATTAAATATAATTCAATTTACTCGAGAAAATTGACGTGATAAATACATTGGAATTAAAGCATTGGGGGATGTAAAAGTGCAAACAAACTGATCACTTAATTACATCCGGATATTATCATTTTATTTTATATAATCATTTGAAGCTGAACTTCCCTCATTTACAATTACGAGTCTCTTTGAATTTACAAAACTTCTCGTAACTGTATATAGTTTGTTAATTTAAGCGAAATTGACGTAAGTTGTTTTTCCTGCAAATAGTAAGAAGCGTTTCGCCAGAGTGGGTTGCTCTAGAAAACTGGTAATGGCAAAGATATATGAATAGAATAGATATATGAAAGTAATGTTAAGCTGATGTAAAATTAATAGAGAAAATTTTCACAGATTAGTTAATTTCTTATTTAGTGTTATTATTATTATTAAAATAATTTTATGAAATTAGTGAAATTATTACCTGTTTTGTACATTACTAAATATGACATTTTTGTTCATAACAAATCAAATTTGTCCAATAAATATGTACACTTATTAAAATAAGTATAAAAATACTTATACATTTGTTGAATTATAAGTTGATTTTAAAAATGCTTCTAAAATAGAATTTATTAAAATAATCTTTACAACTCTTTAACTTAACAATGAAATTCAATACTTTCTTTATAATTTTATCTAATTTCTTACAGTTATAAATGCAATTAAAATATATCTGTAATTTTAACTTAATGCATAATTGTTCAAATTGTATACACTATTTGATGCAAGTTTTTTTGAATCATTTACTCTTTCATCTTTAAACGAATACATCCTTATTTGCAGCTACTTATAATTATACATATTTATAAAAATTAAAGTCTAAAGTATTCAAATTAATATCTAAATTTACAATATTAAAGTATTACTAGACAAGTAATACGAAATTACAAATATCTTTGGTAATATTTTCTATACTATTATTCGAAACAGTTAAACATATTTTTCTCAGTTTAATTAATTCATTATTTCATTATCAAGTTATTTTAAACTATATACAAAAACTGAAATGAGATCCAATAAAGTTCAATTACTCATGAATTAAATAAACAATAAAATATTAAGGAAATCACATTGAATACTTACGTTCGAACGATCAGTCAATCCAAATCCACAGAGTTTTAGTGAGCAGAAAAAAAAGAACTATCACTTTTGCGGGGATTATTTCCCGTGCTCCGTCTGTTCTTTTTTTTTAGTCTCCTGTATACATATTTAATTCCATCCTTGAAAGACATTTATCGGGTCATTCGTTTTATCAGCGATGCAATCAGTGTTTTCGTAACATTCAGAACAGTGACGTTCCTTTGCCACTAATCAAAGTGTAACTTTTTACATAGACTCAAAAATCGCACCGATGAAAGTAAAAACTGGCAACACTTTCCGATCGTAAACGTGACTGACTAAAAGACAGATACGAGCAGTGGGGGGGGGGGGGGGGCAGTGTTAACTCGTGGGAACACAAAAAATAGTTAAGAATAAAACAACAAGAGAACGCAGAAAATTGTCTTCATGGCATGTTACAAAGTTGTTGAACCTAAACGCATCCAACTCATTAAATTCAAAGCGCAAAAAAAACGGGGAATATCATTACAGAAAACTTTCGGGGACCATTAAACGGAACGTGTATTACAATTCAATGCAAAGAAGTAACACAAAAGTCAATCGTCAAAATTCGCAGGGTTTTTATTTGCCAATGTCAGGGTTACGTGGATGAACTGAGACAATTAGTAAATTAATCATTGCTCGTAATGAACCTAGTATCGTATGTCTTAACAATAAATTAATACGTCAAATCAACTCAAATCACTGGCAATGAAAAATGGATGGTTGATTGTTGCTTAGAAAAAAAAACACTGATGTGAGTTTAAAAAATTCCTCTGTTACTTTATTCATTAATACTATTATGTTTAACACTTCACCTTAAATTATTAGTAAACTGGTTTTAAACGTTAATTATTTCAAAAAAAGGGGAAACAAAAGGAACCAAAAAATGAAATAAACAAAAAAAAAAAAGGACAAAAAGGAGGATAGACTACAAGGACAATGTTTATTAATGATTAATAATTGCATTTTGATTAGAGTGACCAATGAATAAGGCTTCGACCGACTCGATCAAATAAACACCATTGTTTATTCGTAAATTCATTATTTATAATTAACTACAGTCATTACAACTCGTGGTCACCGTGTACGCTCGGTTCGAGCGGGAGAAAGCGCTTCGTTTTTATGCCCCCCGGTCTCGGACCGAGCGCGCTCGAGCGACGTCTATATAACTCAAAGAAATAGTACGACGTGTCGGTTCGAAATAGATTCAGTCGTCGTTCGCTCAAATTTCATCAAGATCAATCTCAACGGACCGATAAAAGAGGTACGCTAAAAATGAAGGAAAAGGAACTTCATGGGTCCAACAACGATATATCATTAACTGACGTTATCATTTTTGACATCATTTTCAAGCGTTGCGAGGTTCGAACGACAATTGGAGCTGAACAACGATCGATTCAACAGACTGCTCGATTTTTGGGCAAAATTTTCCTAAACAAATCATCACTGATCGTATAATCTTATTATAAATCATGGAAAATAATCGTACGAAAACGTTCCGACACTTATTGACCAGAATAAATTATCGCGTTCCCCCATAGGATTATTGAACTACGGTTTTAAAGAAATGCGTTGATCAAAATTCCACTCCCTTCGCTATGTTCTCTCACCTACATATCTAAATAACATTAACAATTGGATAAAGCAAAAGAAGAAAAAAAAAGAGGTAAAGAGATGAAAGGATAAAGCGAACCGAATAATTTACAGTGTTAAATTGATGCCGATCTGTAGGCAATAACAACCCCCCTTCCCATGAAGCTTCGATTACCGTTATCAATCTCCCAATTATTTTCCATCGTGGATAATTTGAAAAGGTGTCGTTACACTATAATTAATTCGTATGCGCGTGCGCAAAAATCGAGCCGTGATTAGGGAGATGGCGTCAGCAATGGTGACGCCATCTCCCCGCAACTAATTCGTAATGTTGACTTCTATTTTTGCTTTATCGTTACACATATATCACACATAAAAGGTACACACAACAAATCGAACAATAAGAAAATTGAGATGCCTTGCTTTCATCGACAAGGTAAAAAGGTTGTGGATTATGGAGAACAAATGGGGGAGATCAAGCTAGGGAGAACCGCGTCTCTCGAACACACGTTCAATCTTAGCCGATTAATTAAAAGAGAGACGCGCTTTTATGTACAATGTAGCTATCGAGATTCTACGTACAATTGAAGGGGTGTTGGGGGAAGGGGGTAACAGGCCGGAGAAGGTGCTCTAAGATAAAGGGAAAAGAATAAAAGGGAGAGAGAGAGAGAGTGAGAAAGAGAGAGAGGTAGTGTTACAGGTGCGGTGGTGCAGGCTAAATGAGTTGCGGGCATCGAATTTCAGCATTACGCATGCACAAGCTCTATGGGAGGAAGACGCATGCGTGTTTTTAATTGGCGCATCCGTAATAATCAATCCATGGTCCATGCACAAACTTCTAATGTTGCTTTTTTTTCAAAGTTATCAGGCTACTCCGATTTCTTTCGCTGCGTTGGTGCGGGTGCATCTGTCAATGTGAAATCATCAACACTTAGCCAAGGTGCATTAAGCATTAGATACGACTCGCGCTCGCAACGTCTTTTCCTTGCTTCCTCCAATGATATGTTCCCAACTAATTTCATTATCATTCTCTTACTAATTATATTACACATAGGTGACGTTTTTATTTCTTTGTCGATGCACTGTAAGCTCTGAACGTAGAATAATATTTTATCCATATATTCATGTACGTGCAAGGTAACAGCATAGTGAGAGGGTAACAATGCCGCCTGGTACATTTCTTAGTAAAGCTCGTTTAAATAAAAACGCGTGGTTGTCGAAAGCCAACGTTGCGAGTCGCGGATCGTCGTTTAATTGTGAACTCCGAATTCTAAATGGAAGAAATTACATAGTTAGAAGGATAGCTGTAGATTGCAGAGTTAGAAGTGATGAAGATAAAAGGTTTGAAGAAGAGGACACGAGTTTATTCGTACTCAAACTACGTCTGTATATTGTATGTAAGTTGTTGACGAAAATATTACCTATCGTGTCAACGATTCGCCACTTTTTTTTTTTATTATTTTTCTTTTGTTTTATGTAAAATTAATTATACCCCGTAACGGTAAACTAATAAAGGACTAAGAACTTTATAATTTATTTGTATAATACAACGCCACTTCAATATTTACAATTCAATAGTCATTCAAAAATGCATACATCGTGTTTGTATGTGTATATATATATATATATATATATATATTATATATATATTTATAATTTGCAAACGCTGTGAGTTTTTAAAATTTGTAGTAATAATAATAATAATCATTATTATTGTAATATTGTAAAAGGAGAAGAGAAATATATATGTAAATAAATTCATAATTCAAAATCGTTAATATCCTCAATTCATGTTACCGTTATTACTAACATTCCTATTTATAAGTATTTCGTTATATTCTTTTATTAGTATAGTTTATATCAATTAACTAATGCACTAGCTGTGTTGTACCTCCACAATATCATGACCAACAAAGTTACAGTACAACCTATAAACATGATAGCTTTGTCGACAAAATACCGTTCCTCGATCATCAAGTTAGTGTTAACGAATTGATCTCTCGAGCAGACGTGACTGCAACGCCTTATTCTTTTTCTCTTAAACGTTTAATCAGTTTTTTAATGTGTTCGTGGCACTGCCATCTGGCGGTCAAGGTATTGCACTGTTTCGTTGTAATGAGTTGCACGAAGGCGAGGCAGCTACTTCTGCGAGAAGCATTCCGAGTGTCTGGTTAACGTCGTTTGGTACCAACAACAGTGCGTCATTTGTGGAGCACTGCACAAAAAGCAGGCCTCTGGTTGTTGTTTATTTGTTTGTTTGTATTGTTTCTTTATTTTGTTTTTTTTTTCCTTTTTACTTATGGTTTGCTTCGTCATAATTCAATGACCGTGAAATATACGAATTATAATCCCATCATCTAACTATTATGCTACAAATAATAACTACGCGTTAAAAATCCGTTTAGAAATTTATAAAATTGCAAACTTGTGAGCATTGATAAAATCAATACAAATTTGACACGCGCCTGGCCGAGAGCTGCAAGTATCATTAATGTCAGTCCGGGCGCCCCTCTTCCCTCTTTTGACCCTACGTCTCATATGTACACTTATGTCATTTTATATACACATACACACGTATACAAATATATACACGGACACATATATATACAAATATACATACATGTAGTAATGCGTAAAGTAGAATGTGTTCATATTTCTTTTCTTCGTTATTAGACATGCGTAATATTCATCTTTTGTCTTTGTTCAAGCGGCAATAAAATTCCGGTAAAACGAACATTCTAATTGTATTATACATTGATAGTGTGTATGCGCGTTATGTGCTTGTGTGGATGCATTCATGTATGTATGTATGAATGTATATAAAACCCACGATTACAATACATAATCGAGTGAAAACAGTACAAGAAAAAGTACTTTCCGCGACTTAAACGGAGTCGCGGCTTAAGGACACCAGCATACAATAAATGTATAGTAAAAAAAGGGAAAAAGATTAAAAAAAAAAAGAAGAAGAAGAAGAAAGAAGACAGAGTAAAAATTATATAATGAAACAACGACAAACTACATTTACATTTAAAGAATTAAAAAATCTAGAAACAAGGATGAAGCGATGGTGCCGACGTTGTGCTAAGTTTACCACGTTCCACCGTACGTTCGTGTCCTCGAGGACGATGGTAAAGACCTGAAAGGAACGCGCTCTACAGGAATAAGGGCAGCGTGTTGAACTCTGACACGTGTTCGGCGGGACATCGAAGGTTTTTTAAAGGCACTCGTCGAAAATGAGTTCAATAACGGGACAACAGCTGGTTGGATAATTGCGGTTGAATGATTGGTGGAGAGGGGAGGTGGTAAACGCCATGCGCAATTATCATTGATTAGTCAGTTAGAAATCTCTCACTTGGACACACTTGTTTCGCGTTAATTAATTCGCCACACAATTTATCAGGGGCCCGCGCCGGATGGCAGTAGTCGGCGCGGGCACCCCTTCGGTTAAATGCAATTGCAAGTTCAAACACAGGAGGCGCCCCAAGCGAAGCCGGGGCACCCTCTTGGCTTACTATCAATTATCAGGCGTTAAGTTTGCTTGTAGCTTTTTGCTTGTCTTGTGTCGTCGCGCGCTATTAAATCTAGATGGGACAAATGTGTAAGAGTCCAAAGAACACAGCCCACATTAGAACGATCCAATGCACGGTGTAAATAGGATTCTCACCGTCTGTTATCTTTCTCGCAATGAACTTGAGTGTTTCGTCGAGAAGTACCACTGGAATGGAGAACTTCATCACGGTCAACCACTCTTCTCCTGTCAACGGCGTCACTTGGAACACGGACTGTAATCATATGGAAAGTAAATTAGCATGATAATATTTCATTGGTTAAGCTGTTGCCGTATTTGAGATCTAAATGTACATTGCTGCAGTGTGTTTTGAGTTGTAATATAAAGTTTCACAACAACGGATTTTATGCGATTTCTATCCAATTTCTAGAAATTCATTTTGGTTAATTTTATTTATAAAGATTATTTTGTGACAGAAATATTTTTTAAATTTGTTTAAAAAGTATAAAATCCGTAGCTTCGTAAAAAGTGAAATCAGGCGTGACATTTGTTTTGTATATAAAGAAAATTTTCTAAATTATATGACAGGGTGCGTTGTTGCAGCGTGATTGAAGCTTGTCATTGTTGAAGCTTCTTTTATTGTGAATAACTAAGTTAAAGATTAGTAAGGGTTGCTACCTGAAAATTCGTTTTGATAATTGTTCTTCCAAAAATCTAAATTAACAATTTGAAGACAAAGAGGATTATATTATTTTCGAGTTAGATTATTATGATGGATGAAATGATGAAACTGTTATAAGTTTACTTACCGAAAGAACCTCGACATAAAGAATTACGAAGTGGAGTGTGAATGAAAGAGCCATGGAGGCAATGAGCCACAAGTTCGACCATGGCGGCATCGTGATAAGGGACTGATTTTCAGATAAACTGCAATTTAAAACAAAATAATAACGATAAGTTATTTACTTAAATTCATGTATGAAATAAAATCATCGTTTTTAAATGCTTTAAATAATTTCTTACCTGTTCATTGCGTTGAGCATTTCAATAGTTACAAGTACTGAAAGAGCCATAGTCATGGGATGAGGATCAGTGAATACTCTACAGTCAAGTCCTTTGAATTCGGGACCACCTCCAATGCAAGCCAAGTGGTGGGTCTAAAAAATATTATAATTGAAAATTAATAATTATTTTAACAAATGTCGTTTTTAATACAAATTAATGTTTTTTATATTGCACATTTATTATATACTTCACTTTATTCTGAATCAGGTTAAATTACAATTCATAACTGTTAATAAAAATTTAGTAGCAAAGTAGAAGCAAAAGAACATACCAATTGGTAGTAGTTCATTTGAGGTCCATTTGGACTGTACAAGAACCACCAGGCGGCAGATCCAACAGTGGCAGCGCCGACATATCCACCAATAGCCAAGTATCGGAAGAAGAGCCATCCAGAAATAAGAGATTCGTCAGCTTTACGTGGTGGCTATTAACAAAAATGTATAATTATTAATACTTCCTTAAAACATTCTAGTTTAAACCATGGATTCATATCTAACTCTCTGGGGATTAGAAAATATGATATGGATATGTGTTATCGAAACAATTGATCCCATTTGCATAATAGAATTTACCTTCTCCATAATGTCGAGATCAGGTGGATTGAAGCCAAGAGCAGTAGCTGGAAGACCGTCTGTGACAAGGTTGACCCACAAGAGTTGAACAGGGATAAGAGCTTCGGGAAGACCGAGAGCGGCAGTCAAGAAAATACTGTAATAATTAAAAGTAACATACATTAAAAAATTCAAAACAATTAAAAGGAATAGGAGTTGTAAAATTTAAGTGGTTAAAAATATTTTGAGGCATTTATTTTATATTTCAAAATATGTAGTACCTGACTACTTCACCAATATTGGAAGAGATGAGATATCGAATGAACTGTTTCATGTTATTGTAGATAGCTCGTCCTTCCTCTACGGCAGCGACAATGGAAGAGAAGTTATCGTCAGCTAACACCATCTCAGATGCAGATTTTGCTACGGCAGTACCCGAACCCATGGCAATACCAATTTCAGCTTTTTTCAAAGCAGGAGCATCGTTTACACCATCGCCAGTCTATTAATATTAATCGACATTAAATCAAATTTTTAGAATAATATGAAATTTCATTTCTTTATACATTATTAGAATGAATTTTGCGTACCCCTAGGGGAACCCCGCCTTTAAATTTTTTTCATAAGCAAAATAAATTATTTAATTTATTAAAATGTTTGTTAAATATTTTAATATGCTTCGCATTAATATACTGTTGAATTTACGTTACAAAGTATTATATAATACTAAAAAAAATAATATCAGTAAATAAAACTCATCCGAACCATGGCAGAAATTTCGTTCATGCTCTGCAAATATTCTACAATCTTAGATTTGTGTGCGGGTTCGACTCGAGAGAACAGTCGGGCTCTGGCGCAAGCTGCTCTTTGTTCAGAAACTGGTAAATCATCAAATTCTCGTCCGGAGTAAGATTTTCCAGTGGTATCTTCATCTTCTCCGAAAACACCAATCCTTCTGCAAATAGCTTCGGCTGTGGCTTTGTTGTCACCAGTGATGACAATAACACGAATTCCAGCGGCACGACACCTGACAATAGAATCGAAGACTTCTTTCCTGGGTGGATCCAACATACCAACAACTCCGACGAAAGTGAGGTCACGTTCATAGGTGTAGAATTTGGTAGAATCTCCGAGATCCATTTCTTCGGGTTTCATTGGGTGATCTGCAGTGGCAAGGGCCAAGCAACGAAGAGTATCGCGACCAGTACCGTATTGTCTTGTGAGATCGAGAATCTTGTTCTTGAGAGCGGGTGTGAGTGGGTATTTCTGTGAACCAACACGTGCATGCGTGCAACGATCAAGCACACCCTCCGGCGCACCCTTGCAGAACAATTTGGGTCCATTGCCGAGTTTGGATGGTTTAAGCGGTACACAATATGAGGACATAGATTTGCGATCACGAGAGAATTCCAGTGTGAACTCCTTCTTCCACTTGGTTTCAATGTCTTGGCGTACAGCAATAGCACTGCTGCGGCGGTCCAAACCAGACTTTGATATACCAAATGGATTGATCTTTTCAGCAAGTACAATGAGAGCGGTTTCGGTGGCTTCACCGACTTTTTCAAATGCTTGTTTAAATTCATTGAAATCAATGGCAGAGTCGTTGCACATAATACAAATTGTTCCCAATTCGTGAAGTGTTTCGTATTCCATACCAACAACTTTTTGGCCCTTCATGAAGATCTCTCCAATTGGTTCATAGGTCGAGCCAGTGATTTCGAACTCATGGAAGCTGCTGTTATTGCCATCAATTTCTTGGAATACGAACATGCTGTGAATTTTTATTTAACATGTTAGTTATATACAATTCATTATTCTTAGATAGATTAAACTTACGAAAAATTAAGTTTAATTTATCTAGCCTTCACTTCTTGATTATTATAAATTAACTGAATTTCCATTGCATTTAACATTTCAACTCATTGAATTAAAGTGAAACTTTCACTGAAACGATTCAAGACGATTGCAGCGCAATGAGTTAATAAAATTCAATTAATCAATCTACATTATTAATGAATAAAATGAAGAAATATTTACCGGCTGACAGACATCTGATTGGTTGTCAGAGTACCAGTTTTATCAGAGCAGATAACAGAGGTACAACCTAAGGTTTCAACTGACGGTAGAGATCTGACAATAGCATTTTTCTTGGCCATACGACGGGTACCCAAAGCCAAACAGGTGGTAATTACAGCGGGCAAACCCTCGGGAATGGCGGCCACAGCTAAAGCTACGGCAATTTTGAAGTAGTAAATGGCACCCTTGATCCAGGAACCACCGTGGGCTGGGTCATTGAAGTGACCAATGTTAATAGCCCATACAGCTACACAGATCACAGAGATCACCTTAGACAATTGTTCACCGAATTCGTCCAATTTTTGTTGCAATGGAGTTTTGATTTCCTCAGTTTCAGACATTTCAGTACGGATTTTACCAATGGCGGTGTTCAGTCCGGTTCCAATAACAACACCACGCGCTTTACCAGCAGCAACATTTGTGCCGGAGAATAAAATATTTTTCTTATCCTGTAGGATAGAATTTAATAGAAAATAATTAAATAACTGTTCATTCATATTAATTATAATGAAAAAATGGATACTTTTCATTGGCGAATTATAAATATAAATAAATAATGTACAATAATTTCTAAAAGTTGTATAAAAGGTTGTGATCCAAGAACAGACAAAAAGAATTTCTTGTAAAGGAAAATCAATAAAAATATTTAATGCTAGTCATGAAACGTAATCATATATGCGCGAATACTTATTGAACCAACAAATTGTTTTTAGACATCCTATATTAAATTAAATTTCTTAAATCTGATGTTCCTTAAAGTTATTTTTCAGATTCTTTTTTCTTGACATTAAATTTTATTTTTTACGATTAGAATAAATTTAAATTAATCACGGAAATTAGTCACGGAAGCCACAGAACGAATTAAAATAACTTTATTTTTAGATAATTATATTGATACTAGTTTCGAGTACAGTTGCAATCTATTTACTTTTATAAGGGGAGTTCTTAATTGTCCAAAAGAAAATTTAAATAGACACCACATCTTATATTGACTCATGATATATAAATACTAGAAAATTATTACATAAAGTTTTTTACTTAGATTTGCACCAGAAATATCTAGGCAAAATATTTTATATTTATTTTGAAACATCTGTTTATAAATATATAAACATTATTGTTATTTATAAGTTAACAATCGTTTATTACAAACGTTACTGACGTATAATGTTCCAGTGCAGTTTCAAATACATACTTATTCAAAAGAAGTTCGATCTTCACTATCATGAGATATATTAAGAATTTCACTGTTATGATGAAGTCGTACATTATATTTTATTATTTACAAGTCTTTGAAAATGTCAAAATTTAATTTTGAAGTTGTATAAAAAACTGTACTACAAAAATAATATCAATTCTGATATATATTGACTTCTGTACTATACATTTTATAATATTTTTATCATAATATATTAAAAACGTTTTAAAGTTAACTTATAAGATTTTAGTCTTAACATTTATTGAAAAATTTACATTTTCTTATTAATTTGAAGTAATGTAACATACTGAGACTCGTTGATACAAATACATATTCAATTTATGCAAAATAAAAGTTAAACATTTTAGATCAAGAGAATCAAACCGTGTTCTTTACTTCTTAAAGTGTAAAATTTCAACTTGTTTAACTCACAAGTAATAAAACTTGAAATAGAAATTCTTGAAACTAATCTTCGATCAAAGTGAATATTATTGTGTATTCAATGTTTTCACTAACATTCTACAAGTGCTCTCAAAATTGAAAACTAATTTATGACCAAATCATAATGTAATGTATACTTATAACAAGCTTCGAACCTGATTGACGGCACGCGGATCGGGAACGGGATCCGTGTGCTTGATGACTGAGACGGATTCACCAGTCAGGATGGACTGATCAATCCTGATGGTGGTCGAAAATATTTTGATAAGTCGAATATCGGCAGGTATTTTGTCGCCGACCGAGACCTCGACCACGTCGCCGGGGACAATTTCCTTGGCGCGGATTCGCTGCACGCCGGACTTGTCCCCTCGCACGACTTTGCCCATCTCGGGCTCATACTCCTTCAGAGCCTCGATAGCCGACTCCGCATTTCGCTCTTGCCACACGCCCACAACGGCGTTTGCGATCAAGATAAGCAGAATAACGAAAGGTTCGACGAATGCCGTGAACGCATCTTCGTGCTCTTCAAATAAAGCTAATACCTGAAACAAACAACACCAGTTTACATTGCATTACCGGATCGGCTTAGTCGGAGGTTTCATAAGCAACATTTTTATCCAAACTTTCCACGACTTCTGCCTCCTTTTTTTTTTCTTTCTTTCCCTTGATTATGTTTGTTAGTTGATAAACGACCGTTTCGAAAAAGTTTGCTCAAATTGGTTCTGATTAATTAGCGGCGCAGTTAAAAATAATCGAGATTATTTTCACCCTACGTCGCTGCTCAGTTTGTTCCTCGAAAACAAGGTAATCGGAGTTAGATTTAGTTCGCTTACGATCTTACGCGAGGCTCGTTATCTAAGAAATCGTTTGCGTGGATTTTGTAATCAAGGATGGGGAATTTTTAGTGGATTTAAACATGAAGTTAAGTTGAGGAGTAACGTAAGGTGATGGAAAGTAGGGGATAGGAGGAGAGGAGAAAATCATCCCTCCCCCCACGAGTTGAACGAACGTTTAAAAATATCGTTGATCGATATTAAAGGAAGCGGTTACTTTTCCACTCGTTAGACCGCTATTGTCCACTGTAATGACACACAAATGGCAAAACTGATGAATAATTCCAACGACACTATTACTATCGAAATGTAAATGCTCCCTTCCTGCGATGTTTACCTGGCTCGTACGAGACAACGCGGTCGAAACTTTTTATTTTTATTATTTGCGCCTGATACTTACGAAAGAAATAATGGCGGCTAACAGAAGAATCTTAACTAGAAGGTCGTCGAATTGTTCCAATACCAGTTGCCAGATGGATTTTCCTGTAACATAATACAAATCACGCGTGATTAGAATGAATCGATAAGATGAAGAGCTGTTCGTCAAGGCGCAATTTAATTTTTTATCTTGAATACTGCGCCAAATGAATCGTCACTTTTTCCTTGTTACCATCATTATTGCCATCACTTTTTATTTCCATTTCATACGTTTTGGCTCATTCTATATAATGTTTGTCTATTATTCTTTTATTTAAATAAATAAAGAAAGAAAAGAAAAAAGAATGCTCACGTGCGAATGTGCATTAAATTTTTATACCGTACAAAGTTTGACCTCAATAGTCGGTCACACATATAGTCTACCTGCGTAACAAATTTAATTCCTGAATCACTGATTTTGAATTTGTCACACGGAGAAATAATTAAAAACTATCGATTTGTTTGATTTGGATGATACCTTTTTTCCAATTTTTTGGGTAAACATTTCAATACCTTCGACGAATTATCTTTTTTTCTGCGGCTCAATTATTTCCAACTATTTCTTTGGGATGGAAAATATCGTACGGAGTTCGTGAAACGAACTTCCGACCAAAGTTGTGGCTCGAATTAAAAGGAGTTCGTTAACCAATAAGAGAAAAAGGAGGTTGATTGACTGAAGAGGACGATCTTCCAGCTCATGCAATGCTTTGCGATTCAACGTCACGTTGAACAATGTTGTCGCGACGAACGGTCGGCTTAATGAAACGCCTCAGACACTTTTTGTGACGCAGGGAATCGTCGGTTCCGCTAACGAGGAAATAGAAACTTGATTGCGGAGGTGCGCGCTATCATAGGTGTGCAGAGTGTGCACCTGTGTGTCCCGCTTCTTTCGCCGCAAAATGAAATTCGATTACAATTAAGAGATTTCGTTCTCATTCTTTCTTTTTTTTAATGCTTTTTTGTTGCTTGTCTGCAATGAAATGTGATTAATTAGTAATTGGATTGATTCTTGTACCGTTTTGTTTGTTATTTTGTAAGTTAGAAGGAACTAACTTTTTGTATTCCTTTCTCTTTTTTTTTCTTTTTATTAATTATTATTATATCTTTCTTCGGTTTTTTCTCTTCTTGAACGTATAAAATTTCATTTGGTTTTGGTGACAAATACTTAATGGAAATCCAATTAAGACCATGCAACTAAAGATGCAGGAATTTATTTAATTTAGAGTGGACAATGTCAATCAATGAGCTTTGTACTTAAAAGTCGTATACATTATTCATAAAATCAAAGAATTTAACGTTTCCTTAACTCCTTTAAAACTTTATTTGAAATAACTCTGCTGCATATGCTAAATGATGAATATTGCCTTCTCCAGAAATTGAGACCTATTATTAAAACATCTTTTTCTTATTATGTTAATTTAATTTTGTTTTAATTATAATATAATAAAAATTATTTGTTTTTACTTATTTATATGAAATTTTCATTGGATTTCATTTAATGATTACATTTTTGCCTTTTCGGCCATATTAACTCTGGAACTTGATTGGTAAATTTTTATTACTTGAAATGATAAACAAAAATATTCGTATTTTATTCATTTTTATTAAATTAAGTAATTTAAAGAGAATATTTGAGATTGAAATTAAACTACTCTGAAAAAATCCTCTGCATTTTGTTTTTATTTAAAAGATCGTTAAGAACGTCAAATTAACATGTATAGTACATATTTTGAAGTGAAACTGATAAGTTAAATTTGTCATTTGAATGTTATAACTTTTTTTCCACTGCTCAACATTCATAAAACTTACAAAAGTGTAAAAATATTAACATTTTTTTCTCTAAAGTCAAGTCAATAAATTTATTAATAATACTTTTATCAGTAAAGGCAGTGAATATTTAAGCTCACTATTTCAAGTATTAAAGATTTATCACGTATAAATTGCGAGATTTACCACTAAAATTGTAACTCTTATAATTTTGTGCAAATTATTTTTACAAATAATTTTAACATTTTAAATATTTATTTAAAAAAATTGCGCTACATTGCAATATTAATCGTTTTAAAATTGACGCCAACCTTAAGTACTGGAAACTTACAAACAAAATGGAAATTCACACGTTTGTTGGAAAACTTTTAATGTATATTATTGATTTAAACAGATGTTTCATAAATTAATCACTATACGCTGTTTATATCAATAAACACCAAATAAATTTGTACTCTAACAAGTAATATTCATTCATTTGTGAAATCACTTTGTTTAGCGTTAAAAATATTACAGTTCCTTGTAAATTTCAGTATAATATAATTAGAATTTTAAACGCTGTTCTTTCAATATAGATATTTTCTATATTTCATGGAAACCATTATATCACCTTTTATTATTATTTTTAAATAATTACTTGTATTTTCATAGCAAGCAGTTTTTTCTTATTATAAAAACATTCCACCAATTTTTTTCGTTTTCTTAAAATAAATTACTCTTAATTTAATTTTCTTCCTCTTTTTTTTTAGCTTAAATGTTATGCGTGTGAATTGAATTTATTGCTATCTCTTTGTTTGTGATGCACTTCACGTTTATTTTTATTAGTATACAAAAATAATACTTGGCTTCAAAATCATGATGTATTACCTCAATTACATATTATATTAGACTTTTACGCAAGTCTTGCGAAATTATACAAAAAAGAATTACCACAGTGTTAATATGGCGAGTTCCGCTCTTTTTTAATTTGACTTATAATAATACTTTGCGTGAACATGATGAATCTTAAATTGATCAATTAAGACTGATCAAAAGTACATTCATTCGAATATTCTCAACAATTAACCGCGCCAACAACAAATTGAATTAAATCAACGTTACACTTCATTTCATAATACAGAACCCAAAAGCGCTCGCTCAGTGTCCGAAAAATAAATACATTTTCAGTTAGAATAAATTGCAAATAATGTTGCTACATTATTTATAAATAGAGCGAACCGTTTTAACATTTATATATAGAATGAACTGCAAGAATGTCACCAAACTGAAAAGTTATTTTGATTAGAACAACTAGATCACTAGTTGCATCTGAACCGAATTATAATTTTCCGCGCCGTCAACCGGTTTCGCAAGATTAACCAAATCATATCGAGTCCAATCAAAATCTGTGTCAATCACTCCCTACAAATCCAGCCCGCCACATCTCGAAATTTGTAAAATTGTAATCAATACGTGATTTCATTTAGATTTTCCTATCGAACCCAAAATAACATCTCCAAGAGTAACCTTCCCACAAGATTGCTCCCAATTACCAGAAAGAGGTATACGACGTTCACCAAGTTCATTGCAACGGACTGTTGCAATTCACGAGTTCAAAGTCGACCTTTGCCACCGAGAAGGAAGCCAGAGCGAAAGAAAAACCGGGCGAAAAGAAGACGGAACCGAAGTGTGTCAGTGGAAAAGCGTGAAAATTGCGCAAGCCCGGTCGGCTTTATCGCCGCACCAAATCAAGAGGTATTTGTTACGGAATCAAAATAAACGAGATGAAGAGACATTTGAATGACAGTTGAAGTTGCTCAAAGTGGAGGGTGCGGTGTCTTATTTATAGTGACACGCGGAAACACGGCATGGAGCATTTCGGGCAGCGTCGTCACGAATATTTTCGAGTCCCCGGTGCTGATTTATTGAGTCAATCGAGGCGCGTTTTTAATGTCAAACTTTCGGCAATCACGAGCGAGACCTTTGGTTGTCCAAGTCCCAGGAGACCACATCCATTTCAAACGTCCTTAATTTAATGGTTTCCATCGTTTGCTGTTGTTTTGTCTCTTAAATATCGTCTCAAGGCATTATTGGTTCCGAATTTATTCTTATTTAGAGGTCAGTGCTATGCAGTCGTCCATAAGCGGTTGCATTTTGCAACTACTATTCCCGAAGTTAAGTCCTATTCTAGCTCCAAAAGGCAAATTCACGGTGAAACTGTTATGCTTCGAAGGGCTAAGAAGATAAATAACATGAGATCAATGTAAAGAAATTAAAAAAGAAGAAACGAAAACAATAGTGTGCGCTCTGTGTATCATAGAAAAGTAGGACTTCTTCGGACTTTAATTGGTGGCGAAGACCCTTGCGCTTGTAGTTGCAGAAAAATGAGATTAAGGGAAAATTACCCTTAATAAGTAGGAGTTGAGTCTCTGAAGACAATTTATGTACTTTTTGTGGGAAAATTAACTCGTTCATTTTTCTGCGTATAAGGTACACGCGTGAGAGTCTTTGCCACGTGTCACATATTGGATGTACATAGCACCCAGTTACACCTGAAGTTGACTTTCAGTGATTGAAACCTCTCGTAAGAAGTTCCGCATCAAAAATATGCTCAGCGAGGGCAAAATCAACAAAAATACATCCAGTCTAATTTAATTGAGCGCTTCTTTTTCTGGCGATTGATGGCGAGAGAACCGTGGAGCTACAGCAAATGCCATTTATTAAGTTTGACAAATGGACCGACTGTGATTAAATGCGTTACTTTTGCTGCGCGTCAAAATCGATGTCGCGTATCCATCGGCGCCGGCTGCTTTGACAATACGCGCGCCTCGGTTGCCCTTTTATTCGGAAGCCTTGATTCCGCTAGGCTGCAATTCGCCCGTAAACTCAATATAAATATAATCCCGCTTTCATTACACTGATAACGCCGTAAAGTGTATTTTGAGCGTCCAAATGAATTCTCGAGTCGCTCCTGCGAGCCAGTTCAAAATAGCCGCGAAATTACCGACCACTTTAATCGCTGCGATGTTACTCCAATGTTGTTGCGCTTGATGAATCCCATCGCTTCTTTTTTCTCCTCCTTTTTTTCTTCTTTTAACGAAACAGTCCGTTTTCCTATCCAAGCATGAAGGTCTTCTCGAGTTTTTGTCAAAACCAATGAGAGATGAATTATACATTGTCAGATTCCTTTTGAAAGTGCAAAAATGAAAAAACCTGAGAAAATTAAAAGAAGCCATCTATTCACCCAACTCCTACTGTTGTAATTTGCGACAAATGATATGATTTGTCGGGTTACACCAAGCAAAAAAAGAGTTATATTAAAAATTACCATACCTTCTGACATTGGAAAGTAATCGTTTATGATGTTTACATAATTATAATACTAACGTATCAACATCTTTTGTGTGATATATTAAAATTATTTATATTATTTCGTAAAGTTGCCTGGGTATATGGAGATATTAATACTATACTAAATATACAACTTTACTACATCACAAATAAAGTTTTATTGTAATGGTATGGTAAAATGGTAATCACTATAGACGATATCTTTCCAAGGCCAGAAAGTATTTTAAATATAACTTTTTTCTACATGTTACATATATATAATTCACGTTCATATTGTATTTGCCGGTTTAACAATTAATTCACGCGCAGTCGCTTGTGCGTATAAAAGCAGTTTTTGATGAAATCAAGCCTGAAGTGGTGCCCGAGCTTTTTAGAAGTCTTCTGTAAATGCTACGTGTTTAGTTGGTAGCGGAGAACAATGTTTGTAAGAATTAGTCACGTTAAGTGGATCCGATCAGCATCATCGGTGGTAATCAAATTGGTGTGTTTATATTTGCGGTGTAATTCTGGCGGGGAGGTGTCGCAGAGTCATACAAATGTAGACACGTGACACACTGCGAACAGAGAAGGCATGAATAGACGTGAATGGACGCATTACATTTGTGTAAAGAAGCCGCAGTTCCCTGCGCTAAGAAACCTTGTGTTTACGCCAACACAATTACATCGTTATTACATTTATGAGCATCTTTGTTCCTCGCTTTGACATTCAACTTTCGACATACAATTTTTTATTGTATAATAGTTCGCAGTCTATTTTTACTGTTCAGTACAGAAGGCAGATCGGTTAATTTTGAGCTTGGTAAAATATCTTGATTCCTTCTTTTATTTGTTTTTATTGCCATTAATTTCTTTGAATTTGCAACATTTAATTATTTTCCAGTTATCAATTTTAAATCTTGTTGCTTCCAGTTGTAGAATGAAAAGATTTTGAAGTTCCTCAAACTCGGAGAGGAAATTTCGTGTCTGAAATTACGTGGAAATGTTCGTTTGCATATAGGTCATTGAATTCGGATGTAATATGCATAGCTCGGTTATACAAAACTTGCACTTTATCTGCACTATAAGGCCAGATTATATCTGCAACATGTATTGCGAGTCGTACATTGAACGTGTTGTTACATATTTTATTTTCGTGTTCATCTTCTCGTATACAACAAAATTGTTTCCTCATATTTTACTCCGAGCGCAGTGAATTATGTTCCTTGTCCTAATTATTTCCGCAACACTCTTCAAAATTAGTGTGTTATTATTAACATCTTAATATTTTCAAATCTTGTGGATTTAACTACCAATTTAACCGACAAACATAATATAGTGAGCTTCCTTTTTTTTTATTAATTTATTATTATGGCAAAATGTCACTCGTTGACGAAATTCAAAACGGTAAAAGTTAAAAAAAATAATCATTATACAAAGAGAAATATGACATAAATCAAAAGTTAAATATGTTTAGAAAGTTTCAAATATTGTACGAATTGTAACTTTCCTCGAGAAAATATCTTTTAGAATTCGTTTTACTATTTAATATTGCTTACGTTGAGAGACAAACTTTGAAAAAGATTGTCATCTTTCTTTGTAATTTGAGGACAGGATCAACAATATTACAAAAAGTACAATAAAAAATTGTATATTATACTTATAAATTTATATTTATAAAGTAAAAAATCATAATATTTACGTCTTTGATTGATACATTTTATAATTTTCGATTATACTTCTTGCAGCTTTGTCCGTTATGTTCTCAAATTACAAAAGAATTAAACTTTGTAATCTTTTTTTTTCACAGTGTAGTTATTTAATATTGTATAGCTAATAATTCGTAAAAAATTTAAACGTTCTAAATAAGTTTAAATTTGGAAGCAAGTTGCATCTTTCTTGTATCAATTAACGTTTTTATTAATATTTACAAATGTTTTCGAACTTCGTCAACGAATAATATTTAGCATAAGAATATTTTAACTATGAAGAACATTTTTCACGCATGTTTTTTTTACGTGGAAAAAAAAAGAAAAACACCACTTCAAAATTTATGAAATTAATGTTACTAATTCGTGTCTTGGTCAATACGTGATTATTCTTCTAAATCGTTCCTCTAATATCAGTCATACTGCAGCGTAGTTAAATACAGACATTTTTCTGTCACATATTTATAGATTCACGAGATGTGTCTTCTGTCAATTTTATTTAAAATAACACTCACCCTCCTCGGCCGGCAACTCTGAAACAAACAAAAAGCAACATTATTAATTTACTTTTTCCTTCATTTAAAAATGTAATAAGATACATTTTATT
The DNA here is from genome assembly GCA_022817305.1 of Leptoteleia sp. ZL-2020. Lineage (NCBI taxonomy): Eukaryota > Metazoa > Arthropoda > Insecta > Hymenoptera > Scelionidae > Leptoteleia > Leptoteleia sp. ZL-2020. The sequence goes on from JABFPN010000919.1 coordinate 27,904, forward strand.
GAAGCAACCGCGACTTAATATTTTACAAGCTAAAATATTCAACCAGTGGCAGACTCCTTTCCAAAAATTAAAGCAAAATACAGGTGCAAAGGCATCTAACAGTGGAACATTGCTTTATTATTCGCATTAAATTATTCATTATTGATTTTTTCTGTCCATGAATTTTATTATAGACTCAAGATGAATCTGCACTATTAATTTTCTTTTTTGTTGTATGTGAAATAAAAGTAGAACAGTTTTGACGAATTCAATCAAGATGGCTGATTGTTCACGCAGACTCTCAGCAATAATTAAACATCGATGCGAATTTTAGCTCGTTCAATCTTTAACGTGTTATCGATAACCAATTCTGTGGTACTTGAAATTTACTGACACATTACTCTTAATTCGAATTATCGATTGTTTACAACATTTTTCATTAGGAAACTTAATGATTGCAACTGTGTGCAACTAGTTTCCCTTTCCTCTAAATATATCTCGCGTGACGTTATTTATACTTCATGGAAATAACAATAATGTGCACCTAATAATCCTATAGATTATTATATCTAAGCAAAGGTGAAGTGATTTGCATCACAAGTATATTGAAGTTTTAAGTAAATGAATGTTTCATTTTAATCATTTTAAACTTAGAGTAAGATTGGGTACTTTTTAGTATTAGTAAATTTAATTTAAAGCAAGTGATTTTAATTTAACGAGTGCATTCAGTAAAGTTTTTGTTTCTTGTAGGGAGTTGAAAGATTCGATACAACGATAAGACAGGATAAAGCAAGTAATATCTTTATGGATTAAATAAATAAATTAATAGAAACGCGCAAAGTACAATGAATTAAGAATTAGTTGAATTTAATGTGCGTCTATTTATTTCTAATCAAGAATTAATTTTAGTTTGCAAAACATATCCGACAAACAATATTGACCATGTTTTACGTTATTATGTACAATATACAGTAAATAGAATTTTATAATTAGACAGGATCATTTTTTTTTATTTGTTTATTAATTTTTTTCTTTTTTTTTTTTGAAAGAGTCTTTTGTTCTTTAGAAGAGCAAAGGTAACTGTTTGCGTAGTGTTAGAGTGAATACTTAGGATAAGTGAGCAGTAAACGAAATTAAAAATAAAATACGTGTAGAGCGTAATTGGTATTTTATATTATTTTTACAAGAAGCGATTCTCCATTAAGACAAAATAAACCTCGTTGAAAGCAGAACGTAACAAATTTATAAAGCAGTAATTAAATTTTAATGTTTCAATACTCAATGTTACAGTTTAAAGTAGTTTACAATGTTTCATTCAATTACTTCTAATTACACTTTTTAATTCATAAAATTTAACCGAATAAAGTGTACGTTATAAAAAAGCTGACGTCATTTTATACGATTTAATACAAACTACAACAATTTTTAATAACATAGTTCATTCTTATAATATTCAATTGACAAATAATCGGGGAATAAAAAGAAATTCTTAAATTACAAAATAATTAATGCAACGTCTTAAAATGGCATTCATTGTCAAACGCCCGTCAAGGGAAACGAAAGATAAATAAAGAAATTTGTCCGCGCTTTCCAACTACTCTTTTTCAATATAAGTGGTTACCTTAAAAATAAACTTACAACACTTAAAATCAATAAAGAATAGTTCTCGTGCATGATGATGCACTTATGGAACAAGCGACAAAATTTTCTTGATATTCGGTTACTTGTGCGTGCCACTTCTTTTCGTCGTTATCAATATTTTTCATTAATAAAAAATAAGTCATGGCACGGTGAGAAAAATTTTGTAACAGTTTTGCGATATTTTATAATAACTATTGGTTTTATGAACATTTATATTATTGTAAGATAACGTACTAACATTTGTAAAATTAATTTAACAAAATATTAAAATAAAATGTCATGATCAAGGAATCGAACCCATTGCATCTATTGGTTTTGTTCAACTGCAGTGTCTATATGAGAGAGGGTGAGGAGGGGGGGGGGTCTAAATTCTACCAGTCATGGATATTATTAAAAAGGGACCTATATTTCTAAATGGGGGAAGTAAAGTGTGTAACTGGTGACTGAGGTAACGAGTTCGATTCCTCAAAAACGACATTTTTTCCTCATATTTTTGTTAAATTACTATATCATATAGTAAGCAATATTATAAATGAACACATATCCCCGGGCTATTATAAAATACAGTAGCATACTACTAATAAATTTCTCTCGGTATAATCTGAGTTTACTCTCCAACCGTTTTTAATTGTGATTTAAAGCGATAATGTTAATGTTGTTGCACCTTTAAGTTATTGGAAACTGTGGCTAAATTAAAATGCAGGTATAATAAAACACGAAGATTAGTTCCATAGGAGAGCACGATGCGCGCGGTAAGAAAATTTCTTCTAAATAGAAGAATTACGTGCTTGACAATGAGACAATTGTCCGCGAAAATGTACAAACTTGAGAGTGAAAAATTAGCACAAGGACACGACTTGCTTTTTTTTTTATCACGAATATTAAAAATTTATATCGCTTTCGAATAATTGAGCTTTTGCTTTGAACCTTTTTTTCCTTTTTCTTTCTTTCTTTTTTTTTTCAAATCAACTGGACTCCATCAAGCGAGTGCAAACTGTAGACGAAATTGATATTTGAAAATATGTTATGTTCAGTTTCTCATTTATTACTTAAAAAAAGTGCTTGATACAAATGTTTATATGAAATAAATCTTTATAACTTTTATATTCTTTTATTATTTTGAAGGAAAGAAATATTCTTGTTATTAAATTATTACATAATTATAAGTATTGATTATATACTTTCTGTAGAACTTAGTTATTTTTCTTGTTACATACCAATCGTGCATAAATTAACTTGTCACTTTATAAAGCAATTCGTATTATCAAATAATTATTTCTTTATTTATGTATAATGACGAGCAGACAAGTGTGATGATATAGTTGTCACTTAATTCTTTAATCCGTTTTTATCTTGCAAAAAAAAAACTGAAGACAAATGCAAGATAAATATCTCTTATCATGTACATACAAGTCCAGTTAATAAATATTAATTTTAATAAATTAATTTTTTGTATATTACACTTTGCTCTATTAAAAAAAAACATAATTTATGAAATATATATTATCTCTCACACGTCCATTAACATTACTGTATATTTAATTGAATTATTAATATTCCACTGATTCAAAGTAATTGATAATAAATAATTAATACATCTGTAAATATATTGAATAGCATATTTACCATGAAGTAATACTTAACGAAATATAGTAAACAGCTAATATAAAATGTACACTATTGAAACTTGCAATACATCAACATTAACTTGCTCAAAAGTTTAGCAGTTTTATAAAGTTACATTTATTCTATCCTTGAAAAATATCATAATTTTATTATGAATGACCAAAATTTAAATGCAAACAATAAGTATCCCTAAATTATAGTCAATTTAACTTCTGAATTAATTGAATTGAAAGATTTAATTCAAGATCGTGCCGATTGAAAATTGAAAAAGAAATGCTTTTGCTATAAATAATTGTAAAATTTAGAAGTAGCTTTTAAAACAACAATATTAAAAAAAGACTAGCTTCATGATTATAATTTTTATTATTATTAATAGGAGAATACTTGACTTTTACGGGATATTTCTAAATGTTTTAACTTTTACCATTACTTTTTTCTCGGTGTAAAATTTTCCGAATTATTTTATAAAGCACAAAAAAGATGCGTTGGGCGAAGGAACATTTATAAACCGTGAACCGACGCGGGGCCGAGAAGTTGTAAATTAATTATTTATGCCCCGCAAATAAATTAAACGCGCGCGCCCGGCACCCAGGCCTGAAAAGTGACAAGTAACGTCGAAAAGCAATAACACGTCATCATAACTCGAGCCTATATTTCATTCAATCAAAAGTATTGCCCGCGGAGAAAGTGTTTCAATCGCATCAATGACTTTAACAATGCGTTAATTTTATTTAAAATGAAATGGGTTCGCGCGAGGTTAACATACGGAGCCGCGTTATGGACTTGGTCAATTTGATACGCATACGCGACGCGCGTACACACACTCGCATCGCCGCGCTCAACCGCATTTAAACATCAAACGTTCGCCACGGCGCCGTTAAACCCTTTATGAAAATTATATGCGTTCTCATAATCGAATCACAAGCTTATTAATCAATTATTATTAAAATTCCCCAATGTAATTCCGGTCATTCGTCATCAATTAGCTTAAGTCCCGTGTCCCTTCTTTTTGTATTTCTCCATTAGATTATAATAATTAGAACCAATTAGTTTTTTATATTTTATATAAAAACTCGGAAATATTTATGTGCATTTGTAGTATTCTTTGTAATGTGATTTTAGCCCAGGTAAGAATTTTGCCAAGTTTTCCCCAGTTATGATTAGATATACTAGACATTTTTAGCAAGTTTTACACTAGGAATTCTATGCTAGTTTAAATCACATTTTTCTTGATAAATATTTGCAAAAAGTAAAAATGTGTTCTGAAATTTTAATATTTGTATTACTGAGAGTAATATCTTACAAGAATAATATTAATAATTATCAAGTTCCTTGCAAGCTTTTATAGTTTATAACTTGCAAATATGAAAGATGAGCTTGTAAGTTACTACCCTAGTAAAAATCAAACATATATGTTCATATATGGATTAAGAAAAAACATACATGGTCATATATGGATTAAGAAAAACATATATGTTCATATATGGATCATATAGGATAAAGAAACAATTTTTTTTCGTAATCCATATATGTTTTTTCTTAATCCATATATGAGCATATATGTTTTTTTCGTAATCCATATATGAACATATATGTTTTTCTTAATCCATATATGACCATATATGTTTTTTCTTAATCCATATATGAACATATATGTTTGATTTTTACTAGGGGAAAGTGAATAAAATCCATATCAATGTCACTTTACTGAAAAATATTAAAGTCTCAGCTCTTATCACATGTGTGACAGTAAATTGTATTTACACGCGGATAAAAAGATTACCTCGTTGGTACATATTGCTTGATCAATAAACGAATTAATGCTACAAAATAATGCAAGTATGCTAATCATTTCGATTTGATTCAATGTGATTACCACGTGATACGTTTGAAAACAAAATTACAATATTAAATAATGTCAATAACAGTTATTATTATAACAATTAATTGTACACACTTAAAACAATCGTTTGAATTCGAAACGAATCGTTTTCAATTAAAACGATTCTCTTACTTTGTTTTATTATTACATTTATTTTTGTTTATTATTTGTTTGAAATAAATTTAAAACTTCAATGCATATATTTTTATGAAGATTTTAATTATATTTTTTTATTAATTAATTTAATATTAAAATCTGTTCTGAAAAATATAAATTATATTGTTTAATAAATCAACTTATTATCGTTATAAACAATAAATCTTATATATAATTATATAAATGTTCATATATACATGTATATATCAGTCCTTATATGCGTCTACATATGCATTTATATATATGTCTATATATATACGCCCACATATGTGTTCATATATACATCTATATATGCGTCCATATACGCATCTGTATATACATCCTTATATGCATCAATATATGCGCTCATATATACATCTATACAGGTGTCCATATATCCGTTCATATATACATCTATATATGCGCCCATATATGCATCTACATATACATCCTTATATGCTTATATATATGAATTCATATATACATCTATACAGGTGTCCATATATGCGTTCATATATACATCTATATATGCGCCCATATATGCATCTACATATACATCCTTATATGCTTATATACATGAGTTCATATATACATCTATACAGGTGTCCATATATGCGTTCATATATACATCTATATAGGTGTACATATATATGTTGATATGTACATTTATATATGCGTCCATATATGCATACAGGCAGTCATTTAGAAATATGTTTTACATTACAAATATCTGTGACTGGAAATATTTAGCCACGCCCCCTCAGGTACTGATACCAGAGTTTGGCAAAGTCTACTATTTTTTTTAGTTAACAGCGTAGAATGGTGGTAAAGTATGTGATTGATAACTGTGAGGTAACGAGTTCTTTTCTTCAATAATAACATTTTTCTCAAATATTTTTTTAAAATGTAATTTATAAATTTTTATTGTATAATATTATAAGCAATCCTATAAGAATACACACATTTATATCCCCAAATTATTTTAAAATACACTATCAATAAATTAGTATCAATGAATTAACTAATTAGCAACTGAACTAAATTAGTAAAATAATAAATTTCACGACATCAAGACTGCGAAGCGTTTCGTATCTTTTTGGCGAAAGTGATTTGAGTTTAAAATAAAATTTACGTGAAACCTGAAATACACGTATATAAAACTTTTTAGATTTTAATTATAATCTTTAGGCGTTACGTAAAGGTGTAAAAATAAAAGAATTTCCTTGTTTTGTATCAGTTTGAAAATGTTACCGACCAGGATCCCGCGCAATATAATGCATTCAATTTCTTTGCGGGTAAGATTACAAGAACCTGGTACTAAATAATTTTACCAAAATACTATTCATTTTATATGCCGTGCATGCAACGTATATAATACAAATTATGTACACGAAAGAAACGTTTATTCTCTGAATACATGTAATCCATTTCTGATAAATATATGATTAAATAATTATTCAAATTAGAATGTTTCAACGCGGTTTCACCACCACCACATTTTCACCACTTTACTACTTTTACCGAAGAGACGTAAGGTAATCATATATATATATATATATAGATATATATGCGAGTACGTCCAAGAGATTTTGCCGGCATTCTTGTGAGAAACTTAATGATCAACCATGTAACTATAATAAAGTCGATTTCGCTTAATTAGTCGCATTTTTGATGACAATTAATAAACAGTTAGAAGTACGGCTGTTTTCATTCTCATTTTTTGTTACAAATATAATTATGCAATGATAATTAATGTTAGATAACAATTAATTATAATTAAACATTTTGTTTTATAATAAGTTATTAATAACATAAGCGTTTATATATGCATCCTTGTATAGATCTATATATATGTCCATATGTGTATCCATATATAGATCTATATATACATCCATATATGCGCTCATATATTTTGTCGATTAACGTTTTAACCTTTATTCAGGTCATTTTCAAAATCTACAATTTAATATACAAAAGTTAATATAATAAGAAGAAGAACAAGTTAATATAATAAAAAGTTGATTTGATAAAAAGAAGAACAAGAAGGAGGACAAGAAGAAATCTAATTCTAAAGTAATATTTAGTTGCATTACCTATCTGTACTTGTCTAAATCTTGTATTATGCATTATGGTTATAGTCACATTGTAGTACCATAGTCAATTATTCTAAATTCAGTACATAACAACTAATGTGTATAAATCCAGAATGTTTCATAACTGTAATTAATGCACAAAAGGATACGGAAAAACTAAATAAAATTTATGACAAAATTATCACATAAATTATTTGTATTATACATTTCGAAAACATACATGTAATATTGAAAACATTGTTGTGTAGGCACGTTCCAAAATCCAATGTCGGTATTACATTAGTGAGACAAACATATAGCTTAAGTCAGAAGAAGATAGAAAATACGGCTAGGGAATTTTGGAACATGACCAAAGTGTACTTTAACGCGATGCCGTAAGCGTTAATTACTAGATTAGGGCGTTCTTTGTTTTTATTAAAATATATAAGAATTAATCAATATACTTAGTTTTAACACATTTTCTCAATTTGGGAGATTATTTAAAGTTGAAGTAACTGAAAGTTTGTCATCAATTTTAAGCGAATTTCTTGAACGCGTTTTCGAGATGATAAAAAAACGTGTTCAAGAAATTCGCTTAAAACTGAGTTAAAAATTCTGGTTTTGTAATTGAATTAAATTTTCCCATGCCTAAAGAATGTGCTAAAACTTTTGTTAAGCATTAAATCAACATTTTTAAGGTGAAATGTCAGCGCTATATTCACGGAGTCAGTGTCTTTTTATTTATAATTGTTTAAAGGACAAAAATTAAAAATCGGCCAAAATACGTTAATTCTATGGCATTGGGAGAATATTATTCGGT
>JABFPN010000920.1:0-36042 GCA_022817305.1 Leptoteleia sp. ZL-2020
TATATGCTTTGTAAGAATAATGTATTCTTATTATAAATAGAATTTAGTTTTGTCCATATATTGAATGGAATCCCTATTTAATATAAGAAGATTCTATTACTCTTAAATAGACAGTTTTGTGAGTGTAAATTGTGTATTGCATAATGGACAAGAGAGATTTTTTTCTAAAGTTTATAAGAGTAAATTCCTCAAATACGACCAAGTTATCTTTGTATTATATGTGCAAAGTTATTCCAGTTATTTCTCTATCAATGCTAGGTCATTGTTACCTTCATGCTCAAGGTTCCACAATTGGAAACATTACTTTTGATGTACTGGCTTCCGTAAGTTATTTACATTTGTTACATATTTCGCAGAATGATTCACATTAAAGTCATTCATACTCCAATAATTATTTAACTGAACAGATCCTTCAACATTACAGTTACACTAAACTGATTTCTACAACTTGTTACATTTGTATACAATTAACTGGAAATTCTATTTAAACAAAAATTGACATATATTTCAAATTACTGTCAAGTTCTTTGACTGTATTAATTTTTTTATATACAAAAAATGTATTGAAACAGTTGTTGCACAAATTGAGTGCAAATTATAAAGATGCGTTGAAGGAATATGTATCAAAATATGAAAAGACGTTTTTTAAAGTTCTCAAATATTGCTAGTAGTTTTTAATTAAGTTTTAGTATAGTTTTATTTATATATATATATGGAAATTTTGCATGCAAATAATAAATTTAAACGCATCATGATAAATCGGTATAATTTTTATTCTATTCCACAGAAGACTTAAAACAAATTGGCAGCCGAAGAAAACGAAACATGGGGACTCGCTTGAAAAGACAAAGAAGAAACTTAATAAGGTGAAACTGTTAACATTGACCGAAGCCGATTTCAAATCAGCCAGAAGGTCGAAGGATTATGACTTTTCCAAGTTCGAAACGGAGGAGGACGACGACGACGATGACGACAATGACTCGGATCGACCGGCGGAGGAGGAGGGGATCCTAATTTCAGAACTACCTTACAAACCGAGATTGGACATTGGGGGACTACAGAGAATTTCCGAAGACGAATTCTGCCCGTTGTATCCGGATGAGGAGGATAGTTGCGGGGAGACAAAAAGATGGCCATGAATTCCAGAGTGACCAATGCTGGCCGTTTTTTACCAACCTGTATTTAATTATTTTTCTGTGAAAAAGAAATTACAAGACTCGACTTATTTTAGTAACTTTAATACACTTTTATAAACTCGAACACAACTCGCGGAGCATTCCCGACGAAATAGGCGCGAGTAAATAGTTTAAATGTATCGAACATTCAGTTGTACATTCAGTGTTTTTTTAAGTAAATTACACGTCTCGTTTAATTAATATTGAATTACCCATTTGGTCTGAAATCAAATGCCCGATAAGCTTATCAGGTTAAATTCTTTCAGGCTAATTAGCATAGACAAATAATTGCTATCAATTATCTTTAACAAGGTGTGTTGGTAAAAGTGGATCGAAATAAGCGTGGAATCCGCGTCTTTTTTCTAGCGCAATTTTGATATCCGATCACTATGGAAATAACTATCGAATATAGTATTGTAACATTTTAATTAATAGATATATTGTTTGAACAATCAGGTGGAGCGCAGAGTATTGGGAAAGGTAGAAGAAGAGGAATGAAGAAAACTAGGAATACTTGTGAGCGGGCGATAATTTGTCCATTCCTCTTGCTTAAAGTGAAGGCAAACGAAAGAATTGAACAATCCCACTTTTTGTGGTGGAAAGTGGAGCACGTTAACTCCCTTAATTAAATGACATTAGTGAAATTTCTTGTACGGAAGAGAATGCAAAAAAAATCGAGGGATATGTGGAATTCAGCGAGAAGAAACTTAACCCTTGGGAGAGGAGGTCGGGTCGCGCGCGATTTTGCGCGAGAAAACATTGCACTGACCTCGATATGCGCCAACGATTCCGATCTAAACTATGCCGATACGGACTGGACTCTTTTATCGAAATGTGCTCACGCCGCTTATCTCCGTTTATACGCCAGGAGGTTTACTTACACCCGTACCTAGTAGAAGACCGTTTGTCTTTATGTTAGACAAAAAAATTGACATCGCCATCTCCGACAATTAACAAATTATACGTTTGAAATGATAACGAAAGCAGCTGTCGGCGAATATATAATACCATTTCCTCGACTAGCTCAACTTTAATGATAATGTACAAGTTAAGATGAAATATCAGTAGTTTATTACTAGATTAATGCATTTTTTTAAGATATTGATTTAGTGTGAAATATTCCATTTTATGATGTGTAATTACTTAACTTTTCCAAGTCATTTTCCATGATAAAAGTACTCTTTACTCAGCTTAAAAATAAAACGTATTGGTAGCCCTGCGGACTACCAACATATTTCGTTTTCACGGTTAGTAACATATCGTACTCAATGAGGAGAAAAAGTGACTTCAGGTTGGTAACTCTTCGCCTTTGGTTTGGGTTACCAACTTAAAACCAGTTTTTTTCCTCGTTGAGTAATACACTATTTTTATAGCGATGTAGTTTTTCCCGAGTTAAATAGTATATCATTTCAAAATTTTTAATATCAATTCATTTAATAAAAATAAATTAAAACATTCTAATCCCGTGACTAAAGCGCTGCGATTTCACCTTAAAGCTTTTTTGTTGCCACTTGGTAGAAGGTATAAAATCAAATTATATTAATAATTAACTCTTTTTAACGCACTGAGAATTGTAACGCTGATAAATCGACCGTTTTTGTATTCGAGTATACAGACGTTAAAATGTGTTTCCGCGGAGTACTAATCATAACTAGCCTAGTTTATTGTGCATTAATTTTACTGTTGACGTAATAAATTAAAAGTTTACGTAAGGGTTGTTAAAAAGAATCGATGAAATTAGCGACCTTTGCTGAGAATTCATCCGAATAACGATATGTATACATTTTTATAATAAAGCAAAACATTTGCAATAGAAGATAAGTTGAATTAATACACATTTCAATCTGGATTATGTTTTAATTCGATCAAAGAAGAATCGTCTTTGTTCTGGAAGCTGGAAATTGTATATTCTACAACGAGCAGTACTGAACATTAATTTATGTCCTCTAACAGCAACAATTCAAGTTTAAATTAATAAAAGTATTTGCCAATTATTGAAGATAATATGCTAGAAATGTTGTTGTTGTTGTTGTTGTTATTATTATTAACGCTACGAACGAGTATTTTGAGTTGAAAATAATGAGATATCCCATTTGAGACGACAGGCCAAGCGTGGGTGATATTCACTACGAATCGCGTTTACTACGTTAGCTCGTCACGCCTCTCGTCTATTCGCCATTCATTAAGAATGCAGCATCTCACGATGCCGGATCGGAATACTACTCTATTACGAGTCGTTGGATGTTATTCAGATCCGCCTACCACAAATTCTTGTCAACAAAATGCCACATTTCATGCAAAGTTTCGTTATTATTTATGTCCGCCAATAACATTCCTCTCAAGGCGTACCAATTATATTCCAGGAGTTATGGAATCGTTCATTTGCACTGTACTAAATTCTTCGACTGATAAAAGGAAAAAACAAAAACGTACGTCGTTAAAGTAAACCTTTTCCAAAAGAACAAGAAAAAATTTTTTTTCAACTTTTCGCTCCTTCTCCAACTTTCACGCGGCAGTTTTTATTAACTTTTCGACAGCCAATTATCAATATTATTATTGTTATTACTATGTTATAATGTATATGTTACAACACTTAAGACCATAAGAAAGTTTAATATTGTATAAAATTGTAACCCCAGACGACCCTAATCAGTTTGTCTGGATTATGAAAGGATAATTACGTGATCTACAACTTATTTTCATCGAGTTTAATACATTCATCGCGTGTGACGGGCTGCCGTTCAAACATTGTTTAGTTCATAAAATACTCTATTAAGCACACACATTCTTATCATAATTATTTCGATAAATTTTATAAATCATTCGAAAAATCACAATTTCCTCACAATTTTAATAAGCACAATTTGTTTCTCAATTCTAAACTAAAAATTTAGCTTATCATAAAGTGTAAATTTAAAAATTCAATTTTCTACACAGATTCCCTAACTTAATTTATATGACAAGATTGATGACAATTTTGATTAAAAGTTAATACAATTTTGTCTGTCTGTAAGATTTGTCATTTGAAAAAAAAAACATAACGTGCCAATTTAAATCTTTTATAATGGAAATGTTGCGCGTCACATTTTGTACATATCACGCATTAACATTAATAAATTTATTTTAATGCCTCTGCTTGTTATTTCAATTTTGTATTGACAAAGTGTGCTCACGGAGTCATCCCAAAAAGGCATGCATCGTGAAATTGACGTATTGTTCATCGACGGAAATGCTAATCGATGCGTGATGCAACTTGTCTACATTCGTGAGACCATTGCCTGTCCGTACAATGACAATTTTTTTTTTTTTTTTTTTCAGTGCCGTTATCAACGCAATGCACATTGCAATTATATACAATTTAATTATATATATTTATAGAACGATATAATTGAAATCTATCGTGACAGATACATTATGTAACGAGGTTTAAAAAAAAAAAAAAACTAGAAAAGTTACATATCAGTTGCTTAGAAAAATCTAAAGAATATAATAAAATTGTTTTGTTACAGTGTAATTATTAAAGAATCAAGATGATCAGTTAAAAGTAAAAGAAATGTAAACAATTTTTCCCTTTGTTTGAAATGAGAAAGGTGCCTGTAGAAAGTCTTATAAATACTATGCAAAATTAATGAAACATTTTCTTTTACTCGCACAAACCGTATGGAAACATGTACATACCAATTGAACTATTAGTCTAACAGTTTCTATACGCTTGTTTGCAGTTGCTGGCATTAGAATGTCATTTGTGAATTGTCCTATAATAATAATATCTACAAGAATTTTTTTTTTGTTTTTTTTTTTGAAAAAAAAAAGCGGTGAAATATTGTTTAGAAAAATCGGAAACTTGCTTCTGAAATGTGTTGCAAAAATTGTATAAATTTAGTGTTATATAATTGACGTTGATAACTGATATATGTAGGTTTCATCGCATAGGTACCCTAATAGCAAGAAATATTGCAAAGATATTCCCACGTCGGACCCCAGAAATATTTATAGTACATTTCTGGAATATTAAAAAAAACTTGAATACACCAGAAATATTGCTGGAACCGGACATTGCAATATTTCCTTGGTATATTCCAAAAATATTCTTTACTATTAGGGTAATATAGAACATGGATAGTTTTAGATGTTTAGGTATGATAGTTATACCAATTTGACAATAAATAAGAAATGAATCTTTTACGTTACTGTACATGTAATCACGAAATCCATTACAATAAATAAAAGGCAAATGTCATTAAATGCGGGGGAAAAAATATTCAATCGCCTTGCTAAATTTATAGCGGCAACAATAAATATTCTCGGTAGGAAATTTCATTATAATTTTTCGGCGCGCACACTTGGCCACTAAATAAGGACAATTAATTGAGTGAAAAGTAACACGGTGCTCGGAGTACACTCGAGCATCGTTTTACGCGCACTAAATTGCACTTGGCCAAATAAAGTGTTTGGATATTAATTCTTAAAAGCAATAATGCCACGGACTGGCTCCGGCTCATTTACAAAACCCACAACGAGCAGCTTACGCGCAAATCATGTTAATGCTAAACAGACGCGCGTTAATAATAATACTGTAACGCGTGTATCTGTGATCTACCTGATTCCGCGATGTTGAAAAAAGGAAGTGGTTACGAGGGGCAGTCACGAGAGTGGCCAGATAACGAGAAACGAGAAACGAGAAACGAGAAACGAGAAACGAGAAGCCTAGGATTCCATCGCGCGTAACATCCTTCATTCTGTTACGGTTAAGTCCAACCAACTGTTCCAGTTAATGCCCAGTCGCCGAACGATAATAAAAACACCCGAACCGTTCTTTCAGACAAACAAACTACTTTTTCCCGAATAAGTTGTTAATAAATATATGCCGGCCTCGGTGAGACGGCCATCGGGCAAATCAAGCCAACAGAGACGATTTATATAACCAAGTAGAAATCTAGCGTGGAACTACTAGATCTGGCCCTCATTCGTTTTCCACCTTTCCGCGTTAACCAAAATCGTTTGTATTAAGGATATTTAGTTGACTTAACTTTATGCTAATTGAATCAAAACATCAACGCGGTAACAATGCACAGATGTTTTGTAATCAAAGCATTATCTGTTATGATTTATTAACGGTCCGTATTTATTGCCCTCCCATTCTCTCGTTTAATGCCCAAGTTTTTTCTCAAACTAAATCATTACTGGCTAATGAAATGGTGCATTTGAAGCTTACGTTGGGTAATTAAAATTTCAATTACGCTCAAGGTACACTTATCTCATCAACGTTGCTGTCATTATTTCCGAGGTTACTTTTAAGTCGGATCACACGCAACAAGACGCATCTCGGACAGTTTCTTTGGACCGTTGATCCACGGCATAACGACATTATTAGCGAACTACGATGTGTACAATGTTCAATCTAAGAAATTTAGCCAAGTCTACGGAGCCTGACTCTACCATACTCTAGACCGCGTGTGTCAACGCGTTACAACGGTACTGCTACTTCTGTCATCGACTCGCTCCCCGCAACTTGTTCCGCGTCTGCCAATAAAACAATGCGCACTCGGAGCGCACCAGGCGTACGCTCCGATTACGCGCAATATGATCCGCGGTATGACTTTTCGATTCGTCCTGCCGCGCATTCCAACAGACGTTACGCAATCCTCATCATTATTTAAAGCCCATTCAATGTTTACTATATTTCTTGCGTTGCAATTAACGGTTGTTGTTAATGTCCAGTAAACAAGTGGAACGAGCGCTTTTAATATACTGATGACGTCTGCTTTGTGTATGGTGCCGATTAATTGTTTGTCTGTTTTGTTAAACGCACGCGAAACCAAACCGCCGATGAACAATTCTTAAACGATACATTTTATTGCCAAAGATAAACAATTAAATACCAATTGTTTGTTTAACGTCATTTTGATTTCTGATTTTCATGGATAATTAAATATTTTTAGGTTTCGGTTTGTAAATTTTGAAAAAGGGCATTCTCTTTACACTCGTTACAACAAACATTAACGCCTTCTTGGTACATAATATACTATTGTATTATTCAAAAAAAAATTTCTTTTTTTTTTACTTTTGTAACGTTTGGAGTTGGATTCATTTGGATTTCATGAATTGTTGTGTTAGGATAATGTAGTTTGTGAAAAGTAAAATATAAACTTACAAATTTTAGCAGGAGGGGATAACTCAAATGAAGCCATTAACGTTTGGACAGTGGTTATTAAGACATTATTGAACCTGTAAACAATAGTGGGATTTATTTAGTCTTTTTGAGTTCTTATGTTATAACTGTAGTGGAAAAAATAACATACCATTTGGCCTACGCTAAGAAAAAAATACTGCTACTAATTACAAAGATTATTGGCGAATTGATGTACATTATTTTCCGCAAATTATCTCCATTTTTAATTATTTATTTAAGTTATTATTAATTCTATTAATATAATAGTAGGGAACAATATGAAAAAAATGTTCAAGATCCTGGCAAGACTTGATATTAAATTGGCACGATTTCGAAAAAAGTAAGTACTTAGCAACTTTAGAAATAATCTTTGTAGCATTTTTCTCTCAGTGTAGAAAACAATGTTGGATATATATTATAAAGACGGTCCAATTGAACAATATTGTATATAAATTGCAAAATGTGAAAACTAAAAAATTAAGTCTCATCCATTTTAAACTAAAATATGATTTTTCTATGACGAATAAAAAAAAAAAACTAAATTGATTTATGCCTGGTAAATAAATCTAGCAAATGTCTGAGAAAAGTCTAGGATACGTCTGTTAAGTCGGACTTGAAAATACTCGCAAGCTGAAGTTATAGCCAGTCTATAATTAACAGGCTAATAATAACACGTTACTAGACTTCATTAGTCTGTCTCGGACTATTTTCTAGATTATTACCAGATTATTTCCGCACAGTTTTCCAACCTTTAAAAAAAAAGTCAGCCAGTCTGATACACGCTTACAAAGTCCTTTTAACTTTAACATTATATTGTTATGTATAGTCCATAGATACATTGAAATTTCAAGTTCCATGTGATGCCGTCAATAATTTAACAGTCTTCATTTCAGAAATTATATCATAATATAATATATAAACGTATAATATATATATATCAATATATTATTTTATATGTATTCAATAAATTATTAAATAATATAAACTTTACCGCAGTTTTAATAAATACAAAAATAAATAGAGAGAAGTAGGCCTTAAGAAGCGACTTTACCATTCTACCTGAAATTCACCTGTATACCCACATTTTTTGCTACGTTTACCCTCAAATTACTGCTCTATTTCAGCAATGTTTTTCAACATATTTCACTAACATTCTGAATGAATACTAAACACTCAATATATTATATTGCAAATTAACTTGAAATATATGACCATTTTACTAAATTTTTATCAACTAATTTTGTACATTTCTTGAAATACACAGTTAAAGTTATTAATAAACACGTGATATTTAGAATCAAATAGTTTCAATTGTGATTGATAAAGTATACCATAGAGCTGTAAAAAGATGGCAGAAAGCTTGATACCAACAATAACAAAAACTTGCGTAAAATATATAGAAGCAAATTTAGCAGGTGAATGCCAGGTAAATGTAGTATTTATGTTAGACTACTGGTCAAGACGATGCCGAACAATGTTGAAAAAGAAAATCCCACTACCGTACCTCCATGAAAAGAGTAACTTTTTCCCAAACGTTTTTTGATAGATGAATATTTTAATTTAAATTTATTCTAAAGAAGAATCCTAGAAATGCAACTTTTAATTCGACAAAAAAATAAAATAGTTTAATTATAAGCGAACTTTCGCTAAACTGTCAAGTGTATCTATTTTTCAGACTTAAAAGACGGTATCCCGAGTTATTTACCCGTTCACACTTAATTGATTTTTGTCCTGTTATTTCATCACGCAGAGACCTGATCTACTCTCGGATATAATAAAGATTTCTCTTCTTAAATTTCCCGATTGGAAACTTTATATATCGGAAACGTTCTATATGCATTCCTAATCAGATAAATATTTGATGATGTGGAATTCGAATCAGTTTTTAGTGCGATTTTGATTAAAGCTTGGCAAAGATTCAGTCGAGGATGGAACATCACTTTACCTCCCAAATAGCAAAGAATATTTTCGGTACATTCTGGATATAATGTCCGGCTCCAGGAATACAAAGTCATTGGTCAATGTTGGGCCAAACTATATCATCCATTTTTGAAGCGTTATTTCATAAAAAAGTTAAATTTCTTTAAATTTAAATTTTATATTGCGAGCCGCTGTACATTGCATATTTTTTTCTTTGCATCGTGTAACGGGCCAGATTATTTTTATCTAAAGACTGTCAGGTTGAATCCGAAATAGGATAATTTCACGAAAACTGTCGTTCTAAGCATATAAATTATTTATATTGTGCAAGCGGCGCAACAAGTTGTTGTTTCTATTTGAAGCAACATTACAAGTTGCTTTACATTTTATGATCGTTCTGAAATTTTACGTTTCAAAATTTCAAAATTATACCAATTGTTACACTCACGCTTAATCCTGTCTAAAGATTTCAGTCCTCTAACAATGAATTAAACGCTTATTATACCGTTCATTAAGTTTATTAATTAACAGTTCTCATTCGCGGTTTCGCGAAATGTAGGTTAATCATTTCCATTAGAAGTAATTAACAACGCAAGTTTTATGAACACACAATTTTATTCAACCTGTACTTACACCTCATTACGTACAACGCTTAGATTTAAAAAAATTTTCAACGAAATCATTGAATTTCCAAATGTTCAAATTTCTCCGCCTCCTACTTTCCACATCTAAAAAAAGCAGTACAATTTGTTAATTTATATACGTTAACGTAATTTCAATGAGTTGCACAAACTTTGCTTTTCAAAAATGCAGAAACAAAACAACGCCATTCTTTTAAACACCTAAACGGCACAACATAAAGTAACGCTATCATATTTACGACTATCATTACCTTCATTTTCACCGAATAACAATAAACATGAATAATTAATAAATCACACGAACGCATTGAAAAGTAGAACACACACTGAGGCAGCTTTCATTTAAAAAAAATTACCGCAGTTTAGGATTGTTTATTGAAAAGTGTAGTGATTTGGTTGCTGAAAAGAAAAGAAAGAAGAATAAAATTCCGCCATTACTCTATAAGCAAATAATATTATTTGATATTAAATAATAATCGAAAAATATGTAGAGAATATCAAAGTAATGTGTCAGGAATGTGCTATGCATGTGACATCCCTGGGATATTATTTAATATAATTTATATTAAATAATATTTTACTACATTAATTGTATTTATGTAGTGTCCCTGGGATATTATTTGCTTATAGGGATTATGCGAGGCAGAAAATGAAGTGAAACCAAAGCATTACTGTACTGTATTGTTGGTGTGAAAGACAGGAGAGTACGCCAACAAGGGCTAAAAGGATCGTGCAAAACAATGATATTTTCTTACCTACACGAATGCAAGAGAAAAGCACAAACAAATGGGAACGCAAATGCAGTACTAACTAGAAAACAATGAGCGATCATAACAGAGTAATGCTGGTGCAGCGGACAAATATTTGAAAACGTATCGCGATGAATCCCGTAGTGTGTAGCGCGTGCAGGGGACAATGAACAAAATATAAAACATAAAGCAAAGGGATATTGTTAGGGATAGGTTAAAGGCAGGTTTCGCATTGACCCGTCCTACAATGACCTCGAAAATAACAATAACAGCACTGGCAGCGATGCCCGAGGTGGAAACGCGCGTTGCCGAAAGAATGTGCCAAGCGAGGCTCGAGAGAATGGCCAAAAAGGATGAGCCAGGAAGGGGAGGACGCGACCTCCAAAGGACAGTATTGTATGGTCCCACGCAACGCCATAAGAAAGCAAACGGCAGACAAAGATAGGCGCCGAAAGCAGGCACCGACCATTCGAGATAACTTACAGCCAAACCTAACCTTCAATAAATCTATCGACAATAACAATAACGGCAAGAGCAACAATGCGGCAGAGTCTCACCTTTGGCTGCTGCCTCCTGTTATATATTCCAGTACGAGCGTGATTGCGGCTCGTGCGAAGACGCGCCGGCGAAACTTTTGGTCCTCGAGAAACGGTGGACGCGAACAAGCGGCCGCATTGAAATCCGTCCCGGGATATTTGCCCGCGTCGGCGCGCGTTCCAACTGGCGCGGCGGGGGGTTCGGCACCGTTCGGCACCGTTCGCACACACGCGGAGTCACTGCCACCGCCGAAATTTCCGCGAAAACAACAACCCGGGCGGCGGCATTTGCGCCCGTTGAAAAGCGCGCGCAACCGCGCGATTGGTGTCCTAGTGGTCCGCGCGGTCCCGCCGCGATGCCTATCCGGGTGCACTGGCGCGCGCGCCGAAATTTATCCGAGCAAACGCAACGCGATGCTGGCAAAACTTTGAAAGGAGCGTGCGTGCCCGAGCACCGCCAACCGCCAAGTTATCGCCGTTTGACCTGCTCGCCAACTGACCAATCGCCGCGCAGGTACGGCTCGCCAGCGACTCGCGGCAGTGGAGACGGCAGGCCGGGGACGGCCGAGCCCGACCTGGCGGCCGGCCCGGCGCATACCGCCCGCGCAGCCTCTTCGCTTCCTTACATCCATCCGCCGGAGAATGCCGAAGAACCGCTCAAATCCCCCGTGAAATCAAACTCGACGCTCCCCCGTATCGCGGTCGCGCTCAACGTAACGCTCGTCGGTAGGGAAGGGAGTCCTTTATCTACAGACGCTAACTCTCCTGCCTCGATTTTACTACACCACTCAAAAAAAAAAAGAAAAAAGAAAAAGAATAATAATAATAATTTTCCAACTTTTACAAAAATATGTTTTTCCAACTTTGTGACATCTCTATTTAAAATATCCACTCTGAAATACCTCGAGAATATTCCGCTAATATCTTTAAAGGAAAAATAGATTTATTTAGTTTTTCACGTATTATCACGAAAAACATATTTTTACTTTTATATCTATATAATTGTATATATTTAAATTAAATGGAGGAAAAAGTACATATTAAAATGTCATCATTATCATTACAGTGTGAAAAGTTGGAAAACCCCGTCAACTTCAAGAAAAATGCCAGAAAATCAATTAAATTAAGTGACATTTTATGTCTTTTCATATTTAAATATTAAAAAATTATATATTATATTAATAATATTTAATTTCCAATATATTTGTCATAAATGTTCCTATGTCCTGCAGCCGGACATTAGAATATTTCCTTAGTATATTCAGAATATTTTCAGAATGTACTAAAAATATTCTTTGCTATTAGGAATAAAATTAAGTAATATACGTAATTCCTTAGTATATTCAGAATATTTTCAGAATGTACTAAAAATATTCTTTGCTATTAGGAATAAAATTAAGTAATATTAAGTAAATAACTGTTAAATATTTGTAAACATTTGACATTGCAATTTACTATTTAAAATACCGAAAGAAGAAACATTGAGAAAAAAATTTGGATAATTGATAATTGTTTTTGTGTTAAACAAATTGCAAACAGAATCATTTCACTGGAGATCAATCAAGAACGTAAGCGTTAATTAAGTGGAAAAGTTGCCGACTCAATCGGAATACTCGATTGAAGTCGTGAAAAGTAACGGGGATGGAAAAAAGAATATAATCTTATCACAAGTATACCTTAGTTTGTTGATTACAACAAAAGGATGCAAGTAGAGCGTGCACGAATGTGTATCATCGATGTGCGAGATCCGACAATGTTATCAGCGATTAAGAATGGTCTCGGTGATTCCGTTCTGGCAGTGTTACGCATAAAACGTGGCAAGACGGGCGTCGAGCGACGCTCCAAGGCTGACCCCCGGCATAGGTACTTATTGTATCAAGTCTCGTTAAGCGATATGTTCATTCACTCGACGGGTAGTGTCGCACCGAGTGACCTGCGCTTGACAGATTGGTCCAGTTAGAGCTCGTCGCAGGCCCGCTCTTGAGACACATATGACAAACATGGCCGAAACGAAAGCGATCTTGCGCCGCCAACTCGCCATCTTTTTGTGACTTTTCCGCGCTCCCCGGCAATATGGCAGCACTTGTTCGTCTGAAACGTGGTAGTGTCCAATTAAGGCACGCGGCGCGCGAGGTCAGGGGTAGGTTCACACTTTAATTCATAAATCATCCTGCCAATAACTAACAACTAACCGCGGACAAACGCGAAATTTCTTTAAACTATTTTAAAATTACGTGCATTCAATATTTCTTTAAACTATATTTTTACTTCCTATTGCTTTTAAATCTGTCCCCAAACTAGACTTTAGCCATAAAATAATTTCGCGTTTGCTTTCCTATAACAACAAACAAATAACAAACAAAACAGTTCAACAAACAGTTGACCTCAAAACACAAACAAAACAAATTAGCCGACAGAAGTGAAAAAGGGCATTTCTTATGGAAAATTGAGTATTCTATAGTTTGTCAGATTTCGATTCTTTTGCGCAACGCAAAATGTCTCGTGCCAAACGAGTTTCCCAGTAGGAAAGCTGAAATTTACGCAACCGAGATCTGACGTTGAAAATAGATACATTGTTTGTCTTGCAACATCGTTGGTACGCCAAAGTCGAGGCCGTTTATAATTTATTCCTACCTTAGATAGCACGTAAACATGATAGTGTGCGAAGAATCGAACGTGACACGGCTGATATAGATAAGAATAGGGATTTTCGTTGGTTTTGTGCTGCGCGAAACGTCGATCGAGGGGAAGGTAGTGCGCAACTGGTTGAGCGTACGAGTGTGTTTTTTTTTTAGTTGAAAACATGCGGCGGAGGAAGCGCCAGGCTCGCCAGTTATTGTTTATTAAGAAGAATCGTAAGAGTCACATGCCCCGAAGGATATCTAGCAATCGGTGAAGAAATTCATTATAATTGCAAATTACACTCAATTAGGAAGAAAATAGTGGACGCGCGTATATATCATATTGTTAACAAGATGACTAGCTGATAAGGCTTGATGTGCAACTTATCTGAAATTGAAAATAAGCACACTTTGTTGTCAAGTTTCAATCGTTTTAATATTTTATAAATGTTGTGCAATTTTTTTCAAGTATAAAAAAGTTTAAACACAGGTAATAAAATTGGTAAAAGTCTAGTTTGGCGACTATTTTTCGTAGAATTAAGCGATATACATTTTTTTTAAACTTAACAAAACTAATTGTCAATAAATAATTTAAGATTAATTTTTTTAATTTATTTTTGTTAATCTCAATACTCTTAACACTTCACATTGAACCTGTCGATAAACTGGACTTTAACTATAAAATTATTCGCAGAGTATTTTTTAATGTAAACACCTAGGTATATTTATCTTGTTGGTCAATAAACAGTTATAGGTTGGGAACGCGAGGTGCTTATGTTTATAAAGTAGTGTCATTAAATAAGGATAAACAAGTGTATAGGAATAGAACATCCATAGGAAGATGTACAATGAGGCAAAAAGATTATTAAAAACGCACTTTGTGTTAATTGGGTAATACTATTACTTGTATTATATCATACTTATTAATTAGAGAGTCTTATTATTAATTACTGATTTTTTAAATTTTACGCAACTCGCTCCACATGATATTTATTGTTTCTTAACCTGAGAATCAGGTAATGTTTTTATATTGTACTCTCTGTTGCACTCAAGTTACAAAAGAATATTTCATTCAACAAAACAATCTTTATTGTTTCAAGATGAAAATTTCTTGCTCTAATAATTGCAAATTAAATTCAACTTAAAACAATTCAAAAAATATATATATAAAGTAATATTTCGCAATAGAATTCCTCATATTATTATTTATATAATCCAAAATATAATTTTTTCAAGCCAAATAACGAGTCTCGTTTTCAGTTTTCAATGCAATTTGAAATTTTTCTTTTTCAATTTATACAAAATTAAATCCAATCAGGATAGAGAAAATAATTTCTCAACTGTTTTAATATTCCAATTTCGTAATTAATCAATTATTAACACACCAATATGAAGTTATATTGCGGATAATCATATGAGGAAGAGGCCGACTGTATTTGGACAGGAAGATAACAGTTCTTTGAAACAATAATATACAATGTTAAGTAAATGTGTCCCGAAATAAAGACTTATAAGGTTGTAACATTTTTTAACTAATTTATATGTTTTACATAGCAATCTTAACTGAAACCATAAAAATAAAATAAATAAATATAAATGAGAAAAAACAGAAATTGTTATTAAAAACGTTATTATTATTACAGCTGCTGTACGAGCTCGACACATCGTTGCTTCGCTGGTCTCTATTGGATTTGCTTTATGTGGCGCCGTCGAGGTAAGCTCGTCCGTTGCTTTGCTAGCCAATCAAAAGGATAACCATGCCATCATTGACACGTCCTGGCATTGTGACATGCTTGTCAACATTTCCAGCCGAAATCGGACGGAAGATTTCGAGGTCATCTTGTTGGAGGTCTCGATTTTACTTATTATGCTTCATTATGTCGCCATGAATAAATTAATATTTCATCACGAGGGAACGAGAAACGTCATTTCCCTCCCTAGGGAGTTTCGGAAAAATGGCGTTTTTCATTCCCTCGTGACGAAAAATTATGTATATACCAAAGGAGATTTATGAAAATCCATATTTTCATTTGAATCACCCTTGATGTATAATATACTATTAACAACAATTGCTCGATTTTAGCTGCCACAAGAGGAACGGACCGAATCGATTATGCGAGAAGCATTTTTATGGGGTCAGGTCGCGGGTCCTATTCTTGGAGGATGTCTTGTTTGGGGTCGATCGGGACCATCCATGGTGTTCTCTCGAGCCGTACTTAGTGCCTGCTTAGCATCTTTATTGGTTCCCGCTGCCTGGAGAGGCCCATCTCATGTAGCCCTTCGACTTTTCCAAGGACTGTGCACGGTAAATTTCGTGGCAATTTTATAAATATAAGATTTGTGGTATAAAATTGTTATCCACGTGTCAGTATAAATAGAGATGTCAGTACTGATTCCATACTGTATCTCTACTGGTACCAGTGGACAAACGAATCTAAGTCAGCATTTTAATATGCAAATATAGTTATTTAAAAAAAATTACAAAATGATGAAATAGTATGAAATCTTTATTCAAATTTTACTCTACGAATATTGTAGAAATTTGTACAAACGTTTCATACATCCATTTTGCAGAAACATTGCACTTTTGCTATCATCTCTTGCCAGTGTAGAAGAAATCTTTTACTAATTTTGATAATCTCTTAATAAGGGTGCTACGATGCCTGCTGCTCATATGCTAGCCATGACATGGTTCAAAAGTACCCACAGAAGTTGGTATTTTAGTTGTTATGCAGGTAATTGTTACTTAAATTATTACTTTTTATTATTTAATTAAACTGGGCAAATTGAAAGTTTAAACAAATTTAAGTAAATGTTCTGTTGACGATAATTATTGCTCTTTTTTTTTAGCTGTTAGCGTGGGTTACTGTATGACTGGTTGGATTGGCACAGCCGTAGTACGTGCATTTGGACGAGATTCTCTTTGTTATGGACTTGCCACTATATCGTTGTGTTGGTATCTTCTTTTTGGAAGATTTGTCAAAGATTCTCCAAAATCATACCAACATGATACTAATGTAATTTATTAATTATATCATTAAGAAAACTTAGAAATAATAGATATTTATGATACATATATGTAGTAAATTTACTTATATAGTAACATGTTTTAAAACAGTATTAGAGAATCGACTCGATAAGGTTCGTTTATGTATTATAGGCAGCCGTAATACCATGGGGTAAACTGTTACGCTCAGTTCCGGTATGGGCATCAGCTGTAGCTACAATGGGTAATCAATGGGGTGATGCTACATTGGCCCTTGGTATGACTAAATACCTTAAACTTATTTATGGATTTTCCACTGCTAATGTAAGTATATATACACAGTTTTATGATATTAATGTGACTTTTAATTCGGATAAAAATTCAAATTCAGTTATTAGTATTATTCGAAATGATTTGAAATATATAACTTACAGTGTCCGGAAAATTGCATAATTTTATCATGAAAAATTTACTAATGTACAACTACAAACACAATTTACTCGTGAAAAGATATTATTCAAATTTTTAATATTAGCAACACTGTATGCAATTTTCAGGCACTATTACATAGAGAGAAGTAGTGCTTAGACTGTCACAACATTTAACACGAAACGTGTACTTATAACGCATACTTCGTATGTCATCAAAATTCAGTTTGTTTTTATGGAAATTTAAGTATTTTTATTGCAAAATAAAATAATAGAAAATAAATTGATAATTTTCTTTATTTTCTAATCATCCTTTGCTGTTATTAATTGTAAGTTAATAAAATATTTTCACAACTGAATCTCTTTATTTTAAATTTATTCTGGTGCCAAAGTTTTAGAAGATTTGTCGTTTACCTTGCTTATTTTTATAGAATATTTTTCACATATTTACGCATATAATTGATTAAATAAATCTAAAATTTATACATGAATAAATAAATAAAGGACTCAGTATTGACGACATTACCACACATTGGACATTTTCTGGCAGCACTTACCTGCGGTCTCTTGGTAGATCACGTGCGAGAATCTAGAATTGTCTCTACCACAACAGCAAGAAAATTAGTGGTTTACACAGGTATTATAAACTACGCAACTTGTATATTTTCTCAGATATGTTATTTTCATAAAATCATTCGCAAGTACAAACAAATTACACATATAAATCCATAAAGAAACTTATTTCGACAATAACAGAGGCAATTATTTATCAAGTCAAATAATACTTTCATTAAACAAATATTAGTAACAACGATAATTAAACTGAAATCGGCATAAAACTTTTATATATGTAATACTGATTATTGTAAATTAAATATTTTAAATTCAGTATTGCAAAATTTTCTTAGGATTAAGTATTAATGATAAATAATTTCCAAGTTGTATCTTGCCAAAAATTAATGAAAATAATTTTATTTTATTAAGACAAATCTAAAAGAGTTATCGTTATACATTGTAAATGAAAAAAATGAAACTATTTAATAATTTTATAAATTATATAATATTGTTGTAATACTAAAAAAATAATAAACATAATTGGTTAATTTAGCGCACTTTATTCCTGCTGCGTTACTCTTCGTTGCGGGGTATGCCGGTTGTCAAGCGTTAGGCGCAGCTTGGCTGGGAATCGCTGCTCTTTTGGTGTCGGGCACCGCACCAGCAGGGGCACTGGCTGCGATTGCCGACCTCGCACCTGCGGAATCACCGGCCTGTGCAGCCGCAGCGTGTGCTCTTTGTTCAACATTAGGAGCTGCCGGTTTACTCGCAGCCAATTACTTTGTCACACAAGCCCTCCATGGCTCAGTGAGTAACTTTTGCTGCATTTTGCAAATTTTGAACGAGAAACAATGTTTTTCTTTCGTTGAATTAATTATCCAACAAATATGTTGGCAATAAATATATGCGATTTACTTTATTTCAAACATTATTTTAACTTAATTGCTATTTTATAAGGGATTTGTTTTTATTAATACTTATTTACTAACATTATAATTTTATTTTTCAATTTTTTCATGTAATTTACGTACTTTACATGTTGCATTTAATATTGCTTTATCGTATTATGTAATTTCATTTACAACTTTCTTGTTCTGTAAACATTTTTTAATATTAACTGTTAACATGTTACACACTCCATCGCAACAAATTTCACACTTGGAAAGCTGTAATAATAACTATCTTTAATACTCAACTGGTCGTATAATTTGTTCCGCTTTTAGTCACGTGGAAGGGTTACACGTTCGAACATAATTGTTCAATTGTTATACTTGTTAACAAGCAAGTTTATTTAAGTACAAATTAATATAACGAAAGAAGAGATAATGAGAAATTCCTATTTTCTATATTCATATAAATCTTGTACTCTTTAATGCATACAAATATGTATGAATTGCATTGCTTTTAAAAATGCTTTAAAAAAATTAAAAAAATCTAATATTAATTGAGACATTTTGTTTGTGAACCAACTATTAATTTAGAATTGTCGTATAAACCGGCATGAATCACTTTCAAAAAGAACTTTATTCTTAATTTTATAACAATAAAAAAAAAACGTTTTTGCAACACTGACAATCGTAAAAATATAGATTCATTTAAAAATATGGATACTTACCAATATTTCAATTCTTTAAGTGTATAATTAATATTTACACGTATGTAGAAACAAATGTTATAATTCATGAAATATGTTTAGATTGCTGGATCCTGGCGCTTAGTATTTGGCGTAGCCTCAGTTGTTCTTTTGACCACTGCAGCTGTGTTTTTGGCACTTGGCAAGGGTGTACCACAACCATGGATCCCGTCAGTTGCAAGACCCAGGAGTCATGACGTTATTTACGAACAAGATGGTCTAGAACTTGATTACGAAGATGTTGGAGTACAAACTGAACCTTTTAATCCCTATGATAGAGAAGCAGATGCCGGAAGTGAAAGAAATGAACAACAATCGAACTCCAGTTCTGTTTAAATCTTCGGCATTTATGCCGACAATACGTTCGGTAATTATAATTGATAAATTAATTCATTTTTGGATAAACCAATAAGTAATAGGAGTAATTGCAGGAAACATTTCTGCTTTTGATAAGTTGATATGATTCTGATTTTTATTTTTTAAGGACATCATTACACATTATTTCAAAACATTAATCAGCGTTAAATTAAACATCAAACTGTTTTTAAATTTCAATTACTTTTATAGTATCAATATGACTGAAGCTTAAAAATAAGAATGCATTAAATATAATTTCACCTATATTTATAATAACTTAAATTTGTAGTTTTTTGTATTCAACGCATGAAATGTGTCATTGAATTTTTATTTCAATGACACTCTAGTAAACTTCAAATAAACGTGACTGAATTTCATGCTAACAATTGTCTAGTAGATTTGCATTATAAAAAATTTCAGCTAATACATCTTTATTTCTTTTAAACTAAATTAACTAATAATATATATTAATTAAATTGAAATCATTCGAACTTAAAGACACTAAATTCTATATTTATTTATGCTAACAAGTTATTAACAATGTATAATATCATTTAAAATTTTTAATGTAAAATCATATATGTAAATTAATGCGGCCTTTTAAATTATTTACAATATTGATCAAATGTATTTGTGTAAGGTAATGGATGTTGATAAAATAATTAGTTATGTAATAAGTTATATAAGATAAATAAGCACTGGTCTATTTTTCACAATAAAATGCGAATTGAAGTTTTATTGACTAAGACTTTCTAACTTTTAAATTGCTACTAACTTTAAATTTCCAGTACTCTAAATTACAAATAGATAGAGGAAAACGTTAGGAGGAAACGAAATTTTAAGTCATTTGAATTGAACAGTTGGTAATTTGATTTAATAATGTAATTTAAATCAAAATTTCTTATACATGAATATTTCATGCGGGAAAATAATTTGTAGTTAATTTATCATTAACGGCGTGTCGCAGATTCTGTATTATATTTCGTATTCTCAGAGTAATTTGTTCTAAACTTACAGTATTCAAGAATCCATATAAAAACTAACAATTAAATAGCATTTTTATTTTGTTTTATAGAATTACTAATACATTTGAAGAAATATTACATTAAATAGAATTCATTTTTCACATTGCAAATGAATCCAATAAAATTTAATAAATACGAAGTTTATATCTGAAATCCTTGCAGTGTGACAAGTATTTTGTAACGTCATAAATGCCTTAATTGACTATACTTTTTTTGTGGTAATTTCTTCATTTATATTGCATAAAATCAACAAAAAAAGAACGTTAATTGTAATTAATTCATGTAATACAAGGTACTCAATTAAGA
Organism: Leptoteleia sp. ZL-2020; assembly: GCA_022817305.1. NCBI lineage: Eukaryota > Metazoa > Arthropoda > Insecta > Hymenoptera > Scelionidae > Leptoteleia > Leptoteleia sp. ZL-2020. Next base: position 21,105 of record JABFPN010000920.1, read on the forward strand.
ATTAATAGCTATAATCAGTTTTTATTTCGTAAAAATAAACTACTTTTTATAAGACGTTAAAATGTATGTAATATATAATTTTGTATTATTAAAGTAAATAGTTATTAGCAATAAAAAAATTTATGAAAAGAAAGGGCGTACATAATTTTGTGAAAAATAAATGTTATTTGATTGTCTTCTAATTTGACTAATTAATGTCGAGATAAGAAAACAATTGTGAGTACAATTATACTTGTATTTATGACAATAATAAAATGTAAATGAATTTCATTATAATTTGATTAAAACCATGCTGTAACTGATCTTAAGTTAGTTTTATATAAGAGAATATAATTTAGGAATATTCATACATAAATATGCATTTTTTTTACATTTTTTTAAATTCAGATATATTGCAAATTAAATGCTATATTATTCAAAGTATACGTTTAAAATGTTTAAATTAATATTTTTAACTAATAAAATAAATAAAAATGACTTAATAGACAATTTATTATTATTGTATTGTAACAATAATAATGTTTGTAACTTTTATATAATGAAGTTAATTATACATTTTATCAGTGTTACTAAATCCCTTAATTATCTAAGTAAACATGTGACCGACAATTAGCTCAATTTACCCTCAGATAACATTTATCTAAATTAAGTAGGAGTCTACAAAAGAAGAGTCGTTGCAAAATTAAATAGATTTTCTATGCCCAGGAATTCCAAATTTCACCGTCAAAAATAATCATTTTTAAGTGTAAAATTTCATTTAATTAGAAACGAAAAGAAAACTAGAAAAGTTACGTAAACCATGTTCTCCGCTACGATTATTATCTTACAAATTATGTATTCTGGAACATTTTATGACAGAGCTATTCTATTCGAGTGTTTTACAGCCAATATTTATATTTTTATCTCAAATACACTGCGTAAATAAATTATTAAAAAACTGCGATTGTTAATAAAATAGCAATATAATAATTTTAAAAAATTAAAGTCTCATCATTTGCGAAAACAATAACTGTATTAAAACTTTCTTTCTTTACTTCTTCTTCCTACTTTTGTATTAAATATATAACTCGTAAGAATCGCTGTCATAACATGTAACGTCATATTTATAAATTTGTAAACCAAGTAGTTGACCGACCTCATCAACTGTCATTAATAATTATAGAATATTGAGGATAGGGGATTATCGTTTCCTGCAAAATAATGACTCTGCCTGCCATAACGGGGTTTTCATTTTGAAATACTTTAATCGCATACCATATTAAATTGAAAATGTTAATGTAAAAATATTTGATTGTAATAAGCCATATTATTTCATTTAAGGATAAACAATCCACCTCACCGCAAGATGCAAGTCAGAGAGTGACGCATCATTTGTACGCAAGATCTGTGCTAATCAAATGCGAACAATGATTTAATAAGTGACTTCAACCGAACAAATTACAAGTAATTTGAATACGCCTTGCATACGATTCCTTTGCTCGATTACTTGATGTGTATATATATATATACTATAAATTTAATCCTTTATGCGAGACGATATGAAAACTGCAAGATGGTAACGGCCAATTGCACGTACCGCTTGTATTTGTGACGTAACGAATTTCCATATTGGATGGAAAAGCGACGATTTCTAGTTCGGAAGTAATTAGCAGGTTGCCGTCTGCTTTTTCCTCTGGAGCGAGCCTCCCCGCGTACAAAGAGCAAGTGACACGGAATAGTACTTTCGCGATGCCGTTGTCCTGGCAAAAAGTGAGTGAGATCTCGGTGCGTGGAAACTATGTGTACAATCCCATGATCTCCGCCCTTGTTATAAACAGTGCTGCGCTACGTGCAGTATGAAACAAACGACAGTGCTGTGTCGCAATGCGATGCTAATTACCAACACCGACCACGTTATTATTTGTACTCCGCACGCCAGTTTCATTGGCTTATGAAATGAATTCTCACACTTATCCTCATATCTCACTCTTTATTTCGATATAGACTCATAAACTCATACATTACTCTATAAAACTTACAATCATTGGCATATTTACACAATTTTAGAACTTAGCACCAACGTACAAAAGTGCGTTTCGTCTTTAAATTTCGGAATTTATGGCCAGTAATTTTTTGAATATTGTATGAACATGAGGATTATACACGTATCGAGCTTATTTAGTGATGTGAACAATGCCATTATTTAACTTGTCGTATATCTCACATATTCATCGTATGAAATCTTGGGTAAGATTTCGTGCAATACTTTGGTTTAAAATATGTTATAATGAAAACAAGTAATCAGTCGCAAGAATAGAAATAAAAACAATTTAAAAGACGAAGTGTATACCTCGTAGTCTTCGGCTTTTGAGCTTGAAACAAGATTTGTGTAATTTAATTTCTGAAACATTTGCATGTCTAAGAGTTAAAGTGAAACAAAAAATATTGTAACCAGCGACGCCAGATTCTACACACACACACGCACAAACACTGCGCGAGCAGTATCTCTACGTGTGCGTGTAAAATTTGGCATCACTGACTGTAATCCCATCTATTTGCATTTCGTTATTAACATTGGAATTTTTTTGTACATTAAATGATTGCAACGAAAATATATAATGTTCAAAGGATTACTTATTGATTATCTAAAATTTTAGTTTATCTTATAATCTATATTTTCTTCCTCATTACGTCCTTGTCATCATCTTCATCATCTGAAATAATTTGAACGCTTCTTACAGGACCAGATTTTCGGTACCTTGAAGCAGGGGTTGTCGTGACAAGTTGCATAGGCGGTGGTCTTTCTACATTAATGGCCAGTTGAAGCATTCTCAACAGCAAAGCTTCCCTAATTGGCGCTGGCAAAATTTCATCCCCATCGTCAACAACGTCTTGAGTGTACGCCTTTTGTCGGTACACTCTCTTAGAGTATCTGTCATCCGGGTAATCGTCATATTGATTTGGATGATAAACTGCTCTAACATACATTGGTCTTCTTAAGGGCACCCTATCTCCGTATCGTAATGGTACTGTAGACGATTCGTAAACTTCCTGCCTTGGAACGGGTGTGCGGTAAACAGGTTGATAGGAGGGGTACGGTTGTTGGTCATACAAAGCATCTTCTAGGTAAGATTTCGGATAATTTAGAGCTTGGACACCGTACTGACTGACCAGGAGCCTTTTAAGAAGAATTTGGAAATCTCGACGACTTAAAGGCATAGGGATTGGATTTGGCGGCTCCGGTGGCAAAGCTATTGTACTTGTTCTGTAATAATCCGGTGGTGGCCTGTCGTAATCTCTATCATCTGGATGAGGAAGCGGTCTTAATAACGCTCTCATTCTGGGCTCGGGGTCGTACACTAAGGGTGGTGGTGGTGGTGGTCTAGGCAAAACTCGAGGTCTGACGTAAGTAGGGGGAGGGTTAGCAGCCACTCTAGGTGGTTCATCAATATGTTCGGTAGCTGGGGCTTCTGTTAAATACTGAACATTGGCATCGGTAGTCGTTGTATAAACTGGTTGCTGATTGGATACGGGACGAAACAGGATTCTGCTTATAGGAATAGCGCGATATGTGGTACTTGGTTCCTCGTCCACTTGATTTGCAGGTTGCGCTGGCACCAAAATCCTACCAGCTGGAACTTCCCTGACGTAACCTTCCGGTTCTTGCCGCACGTAGATTGGTTCGGTGCTTTGCCTAGTGTAATCTCGAGAGTCGGTAGAAGATTTTTCGGGTGCTCTGATCAGGATCTGTTGCGGTGGTTCCCGCTCCTCTTGACTAGTTTTAGCGTCCGTTTCGTAAGATCTGGGTCCTTCGTATTTTGCTTCTTCGAATCTGGCCGGTCCGACGTTGCCTTGATTAACGAGGATTGCCTTCGGTCTTTCAGTTCGAAGGCCAACAATTCTTTGTAGAACTCTCGGTGGAGAGTTGGTGGTGAAAAGAGGTCGCGTCGTCGACAAGGCTCCTCCGTAAACGTCCGCGTGCTCGTCGCTAATGTGTTCCATGGTAGGAGCTGGACTTTTCGTTGTTCCTTCGTGCAATTGTCGCCTCAGTGTGTTTCCGGTTGTAATTTTAGCCTCGTCATCCTTCTCATCGAATTCTTCCGTGATGGGCCGTAAATTTTGATCAAGCGGACGCTTGGCAAAACTGATTCTCCTATAATTGGAGTTCTTCTCCTCGGTGTTCGGTCTGTTAATTTGCGAATCGTCATCCGTTGTCTCATCCTCTACGCTCATTGGCCGTTGCTGGCCATTAATTATAAACCTAGGTCTACTTCTGGTCGTGGTCTTTCCGTACTGTCGGTATGCCGGCTTCGTTGGAGTCTCTGTAGTCGTGCTAGTCGTAGTGGATGTCGTGGACGTGGTGGTCTTTCGTGATCTGGGTATCGATTGCACAACGGACGCCTTCGACGTACTCTCCTGAGTGGTCGCGTAAACGACCGTTGGCACTCTTCTGGTTGTCGCGGTGCGATTCAGCCTGGGGATGCTTTGGACAACTGACACGTGTTCCTGCAACGGGGAGAGCGTTGTCGCTTTAAAGCCCGTTCCGTTCGACGAGGAATACGACACCCTCTTAATTTCGCCGTTGGCGTCGACGAAGCCAAAGGTACCCTTGATGTTGCCTAAAACGTCACGTGTCTCGACCTGGCAAACGCACACACGTTTTCGTCGTCAAACTACATCCAAATTTTAATCGCGCGACTAATTACTCTATGCATTGTAAACATTCGACATTGTCGACACACTGTTCATGCTCACCTTAAATGACCCATCGCCAGCTTCGTAGCCAAACGTGTACGAGCCATCGTCGTTGACTTTGCGAATTTGCTTCAGAATTGCCACTTGTTGGTCGTGCTGACTCTCCGAGGTTTGCTGATCAGTAATATTAGAACAGCCAGCCGTCGCCAGGCAAAAAATGGCCATTAGCCATGGCGTCATCTTCAACAGAAACATTTTATTGCACTTGGGCTGTTAAATAAGAAGGGAAGTTATAATGAAATTCGTGTCACCCAACTGAAATAATCATTTATACCGACACTACAGTTTCTATGGAAAATATTCCGATCTCCCGATTATTGATTAAACATTTACTTTTAATAATTATAATAATAAAAATAAAAGTCAGATAAAGGATAACAATTTGCACCACTAGAACGGAAAATTAATTTCGATAAATCGCAGAGCAAATTAATCCTCTCGTGTAGTGATTTAGGTGAACTGTTTCACTTGCAATAAAACTTGGATATTATTTCTTTTTGCGAAATTTATACGGTTGAATGCGTGCACGTACGGCGAAATAGACACTGATCACTGCGATGAGAACCAGAGACTCGGAAATACCTTACGACTGGAAACCATGTTACCGCACACGCGGTGAATGTTAGCAATACCGAGCGGGGTGTTGCACGTCGCTATATATTGAATGTCATAATAGATCTCCACCACCCTTTCGCAGGCCTGGCTCGTTCTCCGCGTCTCTGCGCGCAACCTTGGTGACCCTCAAAATCTATTACTCGGTGCAACTGCGTGCAATAAAATGCAAAAAGCAAATTGCAATTCACATTCGTGTTGAGGACAGTCTAATATAATACATTCTAAAAACAATCATAATAATTTTCTTCACATTTACAAGAGGTGTAAAGCGTGTTAAAATAAAGCTCTTGCGAAAAAACTCAAATAAACCCTAACAGCAAGAAATATTCCAGAATATTCTAAAAATATTCCTTGGTACAAGTACAGGAAATATTTGTGGTACATTTCTGGAATATAAAAAAACGTGAATCACCCAAGAATATACCAGAAATATTTTTGCAACCGGACATTAGAATATTTCCTTGGTATATTCAGAACATTTTCAGTGTGTCACAAAAATATTATTTGCTATCAGAGATATACTTAATAAAGCACATTTAAAAAGAGAGTGCAATTAAACTAACTGAAAATGAAGAAGGTGGCATTGTTATAATTATAATTACAATAACACAATTGTACGTCAAATTAATTTAATTCATCATTAACATTATACAAGAAAATTTTGACTTTTATTATTATTATTATTTTAAATGTTAGGAGTTAAAGAAGAAATTTAAAGAAACTTGGCTCAATAAAAGCATATCTCCCTGCAACGATTCGAGCAGAATAATAATCCTATTGGAAACTTTTCCCAGAGAAAAGTAATGCGCGAAATGGAAGTAAAATTGTTGTAAACTTATCGTTTGGTCTTATTTATAGTTATCCTATGCAATCACTTTACATCCCAAAGTAGAATAATACATGTAAATGTTGTTATTATTGATTTGTATGAAGTTTCACAATTCGAGTCAAAAGGATTGTTAATTTGCTAAAATTGTACCTACGAAAAGATTTAGAACATTTTATATTAATTTAAGGACATCGACGAAATCTGTGAATATTTTTAATATTAAAACTAGTAAAAGTGATAATCATAAGAGCCATTTTTAGTATTTTTGAGTTAAAAGCTAAGTTTCATTACTATTTACAGCAGAAATATATACTTTTCCAATGTATACATAAATTGATATAAAAAAAAGAGTAATTTATCATATTTCTTTTCTCTCGGTGTAGGTAAAATTAATTTGCGAATATTGATAAATACAGGAGTTAAATGAAAAGGAAACACGGTGGAATTGGAACTATTTGGGAGATAAACGAAGAAGAGGAGGGGACGGACGTTAAAGTTTTGTGACGACAAGTGAAAGCCACGTGGGAGATGACGGCCTGGTAAGAACAGTAGTAGACTGTAAAATGTGTAACAATAGTTCCCATAGTGTGCAACACCGGTATTGTAATACGCGCTCGAATCGAGTCACTCCCACAAGACAATTATTACATCACGCAATTTCCTCAAAGTTTCGCATTCATTTTTTGATTCCGCTGCGATAGCGATGGATTCAGTTATTTATTTTCGTGATAATACGCAGCGATTTGTTATCGAAAAAGAGGAACATTGTCGAATATTAAAAGGCTTTCCATCGGTGAAAATTCTTTGACGAACTTGTCTGCCTGTTTCCAACGATTCGTCATGAGAATAACAGATAATTCGTGTTAACAATGTACTGTCAAAACGAATAACATGGAAAATATGTGAATTACTCTAGTCTAGTCTAGTAGGACAAAGACGTGTATATTATATAATCTTATCATTCATATTGTATCATTTATGTGATTCTTTGAAGATATATTTATTCGGTGTAAAGTGCTCAAACATTGAGAATTTTCCTGTGGCCTAAACCCGCGGTCTATGCTGTTACACTATTTTTCATTAATTTTATTCTCCATCTTAATCTATCGTTTGATTAATTTTTCCTAGTTTTGTGCATTTATAAATATTATATAGACTGAAATTAGGATTAAAGTACATTTTATCCTGTTCCTTATTATGAACCATTTAAAATATTAATTAAAATTTATTTTTAAGTAATTTTTGTATACATAGAGAGTTGCATTTATGCAGAGGAAAATTGCTAATATTTATTGTTGATTAACAAAAAAATACGTTTCATAGTTTAATATTTTAATATTATGTAATTTGGAAGAAATTTAATTTAATTATTGAACGACTTATATATTGAAATAAAATCTTTCCACATAAATATGAAATAATTTTAATAATTTGAACTGGATATCGTATTCACATAGAAATTACATAAGAAATTTTAAGATTATTACATGGTATTATGAAATCGATTGTGTTTTAAAAATTAATAATTGTCATATTAAAAATCAAAAACCAGAAATTTGATTTTTGAAAGATCAAAAGTTTCCCTTGTGGTTAGCCAGTAGTAACCTACCCAGCCTATGCCTTTACGAATAACATTTGCGATCGTAGGCCACCTAAATCTACTGACCTGTTAAAAACTTTCATTTTAACCACACTAAAAGAAACAAAAATATCATTAAAATAATATTCATATAAGTGAAACAGACGTAAAATGAAATAAAATAATTTTTTTGCCTATGTTTCATTGTTAAAACTTGTTTAATTATTTATACATTTAGAATTATAATATATTTTAATTATAAGTTCAATTCCACGAATTTTACAATTTAAATACATTAAATTTCAGCGTTTACTATGTTTATTCACAGTAAAGAAGTTCCAATTAATTTCTAATGGTAAAGAATTTTACAATTAATTTCTTACAATAATTAATACAAATTTATAAAATTTAAATTTATTACTTTTATCAATTAATACATTTTGCAATTGATATCTTTATATAATTTAAAATAACATCATCTAGCCTCGTATTTATTTTTTTAAAGCATGTAATTAAATTTAAATAATAATTATTTTTTCAATCAACATTAATATTTTGAAGTAATTAATCAGATATTTTCGTAAACTTTAAGTAATTATATTGTCAATAACAACAATGAAATAATTATTAATATTAACGAAAAACATTGTTATTTTAAATAACAGTCCGTAATGTGCTGCCCTCTGTTGCGTAATACGAGGAAGTACGTCTCGAAATCCGAGCGATAGAAGGCAGGAAAAAAGCTGGTGTTCCCGCGTAAAACTGAGGAAAGACGCGCTTCTGTTTTAAAGTAAAATAACAAAGTGATACAAGTGAGAATGTTTTAGCGGTGCTGTTATAATGCGTAGAAGGAATTACGCATGCAAAAATGTAAGCTACTTTTTACGCAGCGCACGAAATAAAAAGTTCTAGAACATAACCTTTAAGTGCAGGACTGGCCTGTAGGACTATTTGTCCTGTAGCCGAAAATAAAAACAACCATTTTTAATTAATTTATATAATGTATATAATATTATACTTTAAGAGGTTATGTTGTACGTAGACGCAATAGTTTTTCTAAATATGTTTAGTTTACATTTTTTTTGTTTTCAGATTTAAAAGAAGAATAGTAATATTGAATAACTTGCATCAATATTATTGTAATTAAACGGATTACAGTTAAATGTGATGGAAATGTGTGCAAAACATTTAAACATTTGTACACCTGCAATCACGCAACAAAGCTTATATTGTTTAGAATCGTGCGACAAAATTCATAAAATGACATCGAGTCTCTTACGTGAAATGTAACAAAGAGTTCTTTAATGGTAAGTACTTTCTTTTTTATACTTTCTATGCTGATTGTGGTAATTGCATTAACCTTTAATGATTCTTTAATTTTGTCCTATGAGTAATACTCGTTCAAATATACATAATTTCCATCATTAAATCATGTTCGTGTGGGTTGGAAATATTCTTTTTTCAAATTTTAAAATATAACCTTTCTAATTGTCATAATTTAACTAATCTTGCCTGGACGTCATTATTAAGTACGTATAGAACACCCACCGACACACAATTTGGATTTTATTATGACGTTATCGTAAAAGCAAGCACTTGCGTAAGTTTACTGTAACAATTACATTGAAAGAAATATTGTGTGAATTCAAATTGTAAAGTGAATGGTTGTACAAAAATAATCACTCCTTGGGAGCGCAACCAATTGTACCTTCTTGCAGAAATGCAAGCAAATGAAAGGAGCTACATGTTATAATTAATGTTAATCAAATGGAAAGAAATTTTTTTTTTTTATTTTAACTTTTAATTTGCAAGATATATTATACAAATCAAAAACTTTAACTTACGCTTTGTATTTTTTTTTCTGAAAACAAATTCTAAAAGTTCAGTTTTAATTGTGAATATTTAAAAACACATGCACATAATTACAAATCAAATGTTACAGAAGCACAATATATTTATATTTTTTATTATGGAAAAAAAACTAATGTCAATTAAGAGATATATAATATCTCTAGTATCAATTAATATATCTAATATCACCCAAGCTAATTGCATAGTTATAAAGTATCAAAAAAAGCAGAACTAAGAGTACAGTAATTCTATGAATCACATCAAATTACAGAATTATAAGAGGCAGACAAAATCGATATAAAATAAATCTAAAGAAATAAAAAAATTATAAACAAACTCAATAACAACACAGCTAGCTAGCAAGCAAAAGTGCAATTAAATTACATCTACATTATTTTTCACATGAGTGAATAACAAAAAAGTTAAATCTTTACTTGAATTATCATAAAAAGTAAAAATATTAAAATAGCTTTAATAAGTTTTTAATATTTACTAAATGTACGAAGAATTGAAAACTTTTATGGTAAATTTCTTCATGTATATTTCATTTCAATATTATCGAATTGTTTAGTTTGAAAAACAGTAATAATATTGTATCTGACAATTAAGAGCGAGCAGACCAAAATATTGTAAAATATGAAAAGGAAGCTTGAGCGGCCTGAAAATATACAATTATCAATCAAATTATTGAGCAAATGTAATTATTATATTTTGATTGTGAATTCTATATAGTAATGCAATGTTTTCAGTTCTATTTTCAGTCATAGTTTTCCAATAGGAAATTGTCATAGGGGATTACTGGCCCGATTCTGATACAGTGTTTTCAGTCAAATTATGACAAGCAGATACGAGCCAGTATTGGTTCAGGCATGGTTATCAACAAGATTTGGGAGTCTTAAATAACACTTTTACATGGGTTCAAACAGTAGATTTCTTACTTGACCCGTCAATTCATATTCTTATATAGTATACCTTGACAAAGGAATCCAATTTCAATGATATGAAGCCTAAGCCAGTAATATCATTATATATACTTGATTTGCATGCAAACATGTACAAGTTTTTTCTCAACTTTATATGCCAAGCATACCATTGTGTTCTGTAACTAAAATTCATACATATAGTACAATCTATGGTATTTTAATACTATAGATTAAGTCGTATATTTTAATTTAATAAATAAATTTTATATATATAATATAATTATATACCAGGAAATCTGCAGCCAATCATTATGCTGCTTTATTTTCTCCGCATCGTTGCAAGCAATGTATAATATACTGAGACATCCAGTTGTTTGTGGAATACATTTAGTTATGTATGTTACAGATGATCCGTGCAATTGCATCTAAAGAAATAATCAGAATCGCAATCACCATAAAAATTAAAACTTTCTGTAGTTATAAAATTGATACAAAAATTAACGTTATTATCTGTATTTATATTATTTCAAGGATACAAATATTAAAATGACTAAAGTGAAATCTTTATAGAAATTGTTATATCAGTTGAATAAAATTTGATAAGTAACTTTCTAAATATGTGACGCATTTAAGGAAGATTTATTTTTTGACATTTTAAATTCAGAGCAATTTATATTATTCAGCATAATTTATCTTACCATATACAGTGTTGAAGTTAGACAGACAACAACAATGAAGAAAGCAACTACAATTATAAATTTGAAAACTTGCACTATGTCGTAAAAGAACCTAAAATTGTAATAGAAAATTGTATGCTTATACAAACGCATATTTATTTATTAAAATGAAATCAAATTGGAAAAATAGGATGTGGAAAATATATGTGAATCCAAGTATTGTATTAGATACTATGAGAGTTACACAAAGAAATGAAATATAGACAATATGGATAACAAAGATTTTTAAACAGAAAGAGGTAACATTTAATATTTATACATTTTTCCATCAATAATAATAAAAGTTGTCACTTTCTGCACTAAATTAAATGAGTGGAAGGTTATGCACATGTTGTACATGACATTTTTCTTAACATGCAAGTGTCATTTTACATGTCCATTCAGTGTGCTGCAATTTAGGCTATTAAAGAGTGTGTACTAAATTGAAAGCTTTTCCTAAACACAATTAACGTACTTACTCGAGATACTCATTGTGAAGTTTTAGGCAAAGATATATTTTATAACTAATATTAGCATCAAACTTGTATTTGGCGTTTGTATTATAAATGTTGTGTTTTAAGTTATCCAGTAAAGTCCTTCAATTAAAATTTCGATGAATATTGATTAAAAGTATTATAGTCAAAAGTAACATGAAATAATATAATAAATTAATTTAATAATACTCGACTATTGTTATTGAATGTATGTATTCAGTAATCATAAAGCGATTAAATTAGTAAATTTAGTTACATATAATGTCTTACTTCATTAATGAAATTTTGCAGCAGCAATAGTAAGTTAAACTGGCAAGATTCCATTGGGCACCTATAATTGCCACAGCTATGATTGCTGCGTACACATTAATGAAATACTTTGTATAGAAATTATTCGGTATAACTTTAAAATTCATAGGAACAATAAAAATTTCAGCTTGACTTTCATTCGATGGCTTGATAATATTGACAATTTTCGGCACAAGTGGTGCAATACTACCAACACAAACAGATATTATAATCAGTCCTGAAAATGGTATTATTATTCAGTATTGTATGACCACTATTAATATTTTCAATATTATATAATATAATAATTTTTTACAATCGATGTCTACTGCAGAATGAAAGTTTTCCGTTACAATTTTACTCTATATCATTATGAACAATAATTTTTTCAGTGTTGAAATTTTTTTAGCTGTTGTCATTATTATATAAATTAGCGTAACATTATTACTATAAACTTTTATATCGAGTTAAATTACTGCTTGTATAAAAAAAAAAATTTTCTGTCTTTTTAGAGTAAAACGTTTAATACAACATCCATAAATTACCTGTTCTAAATTTAACAGTATCATTTTGTTTTTTTGCATATTTGAGTAAAACTGCCCGGTCTTTTACATTATCTGCGTGTATCCAGTCGTCATCAATAGTATCATGCATTTTTCTAAGCTGTGTGTAATAGAAAATTATAAATCATTGTTTACTGAATATTACCACTAAATATTAATTGATAACAAACTCTTTCTCTGAATGCGAACGTATTTAAAATGACCATTATATCAGCTATATGAATACCAGCATATACTAAATTAGAACAAATGTCATCGAAATTGTTCTTTGTGAAAAAGAAGAAATCAATCTGCAAAATTAAAGATAAGATGCAAATATGATTTTAAATTCGGGAAGCCTAAAAAAATATTTCACCTTAGGAGCCCAAAGAGTGCCAAGTAATCATTGTTTTATTGAGCATTTGTTTTATTTGCGTTTAAAATACATGTAAAATTTCATCCCTCGTGCAAATAATAGTCGTATTAACCTTGCAGATCAGTGCTAAGACGTTAGTGCTTTTAAGAATTAAAAAATTTGAAAATTTTTTACTCACAGCTGCTTATTACGGTGTTTGATAAATAATGAATTTAAAATCAACCTATATTTGGATTTTGACTTTGAAATTTTACACAGAGAAAACTTATATGTTGCAGTAATCCTGATTGGAATTAAAGTTGCATAACTGTTTTATGTTAAATAAGAGGCAGTGTATTTAATTTTCATTCAAAAAAGCGTATTCGCACCAGATAATGAATGTCAAGTGAAAATGAATTATTCGATTGAATGGATTTTCAAGCAAAACATTTCAATAAACAAAAGAATTTATTGTGCTTCTGGAGAACATTCCAAAGGCAGCGTGCCCCAAGTGCAAAATTCATTCTAATATTATAAAGCCACTACACACAGAAATAAATAGTAATATTAACTGTATGCATAGTTATATTTTGTGATTATTGTAAGATTTTATTTCCAGTTACCCGTTTTTTAGTTAAAATAACCGTCATATGGTTAATTCAACTAGAATTCTAGTTGTCACGAAAATTAGCCAGAAGTATATAGAATTCATTAAAAAAGATATAATTCAGTTATAGGCTAACATTTTTGTACGGTGGAAAAGGATTCTATCTTTGTGAATTGAGATTCCATATTTTATTTATTCTTAATTTTAATATTTCCACTTATGCACAAATGCATATATGCCACATACATGTCGTATATATAAATTTTTACATGGGTTATTATAATGTTTGTAGGGTAATCTTGGGTGAAATCGTTAAGTTAATAAATAAAATGTCTAGAATTAATTGTTTACCTGACATTTTCCTACAATACCACAAGCAAAACTTCCTAGAATTAGGAAGCATATTTTTTTCAATGGATTTAACCGTGGCCAGAATCCAGTGACAATCAAAGATATTTTATAAATGTTATAATAACGAGAATCAAGAATTCTTTGGTTCGGAGATATCCCTTTATATTCATGAACTTCACTCAATGTATCAACATTTTTACTAAACATGATACGAACTCAATATTGTATTTATTATAAATTATAATGTTCTACTTAAAGTACTTTCGTAACAACTCATTCTAAACTGTCTAAACTAACGGTCATAAGATGAAAATGAGAATAGGCGAAATGTTGCAAAGAAGTTATAACTATAAATGCCCTTACACATACCTTATATAATTATCATATAAATATTACATGCATAGCTACTAAATTGAAATCGATAAATATTTATCGTTTAGCATTTAATAAATTTGTCTCTAATTTCGCTTGAATTAAAAATAATTAAACCGTTGTTCTTACACCTTATAATTTACCAATATTAAATGCATAGCTAATAAATAGAAACTGTGAAATATTTATCGTTTAGCATTTAATAAAATTGTCCTTAATTGCAAGTCAAATTAAAATAATTATGCCGTTGTTAAACCTTATCATTTAATGTTTCATAATTAATGAAACAGTTCGACTGTATGTCAATCAAAAGAAATAACTTTATAGAAGAATTTTGTGGCATTATAACTTGGCATTAAAATTTTTTGTTTCAATTCCGAAGAACAATTTTGTTCATTTCACAAAAAGTTAATATAAAAGTACACTGAGAGAAATATATGAGTATATTTTACTAAGTGTTTTCGTAAAGTTGTGATATATTATCTTTCTTTTAAATAAATACTAATATTATTTCGTATATTACGAATTCATATATTACGAATTACCAAGATCTTAGTAATTAATAATAAAAAATTCGTAATATATGAAATAATATTAGTATTTATTTAAAAGAAAGATAATATATCACAACTTTACGAAAACACTTAGTAAAATATACTCATATATTTCTCTCAGTGTACCC
>JABFPN010000921.1:0-36015 GCA_022817305.1 Leptoteleia sp. ZL-2020
TGTATATAGAATGTGCACTCTGAATAAAATAAGTGTACAGTGTACATTCGGTACATATAATTCAGCTAGTTCTGGAGTAGGTTCCGGAACTACAGAACCTGACAGAACCGACCAAGGAAAAACGCTACTAGAATTCTCCACACTGAATGGCAGTACATATTCCAGTGTTATTACATGTCAGTGGATCCACTCTTATGCACTACGTGCTTGTGTTGGTTGTATGCTGTTTTTTTTATATCTATGACGGATGCAATAAATATAAGATATATTACAAGTTCTTTTGACAGTAACGTTATGTTATTCTAAAAACTTTGTAAAAGCATCTTATTTAATAATTTAATCTTTATGAATTTAGTTAATCATGTTTAACAGAAAAAAAGAACCACCAAAAACGCAAAGACCCATTGGCAGTCTTGCACAGGTATTATAAAATGAAATATATAAATATGTGTATTTATTAGTGAATAGTCATTATCTAAACTGCACGTAACTTACATTGTTTCCAGTATGGAATTTTTGAAGTACCTGAAAGGATTGAAGATTTAGGTGGCTACAATGATAATACAGACGATGAAGACTTGGAAGCAGAACTTGCTGCTTTGACAGCAGGTGACAATCCTGTCAAACCTCCACGACGTAAAGGTAATTTTATTTTTTTATTCGGTAATTTTATATACAACTAAGCCAACAATGCCAATGAATAGAAATATGTTTACAATTGTTCTTTATTTGTTTATTCTTTGAGTATTATGTTTTTATATGTATTTAATAAAAAAGAAGTTTAATAATAACTTTAACAAACTTATTAAAAGAACATATTTCAATCTTATTATGAGTATATCGTGTCTAATGTATAAAAAATATTTGTTTATTAAGCTCAATGAATTTTATGTTCACAAAATGTTTAGAACACATTAAGATAAATACAAAAATAGAAGCAGTTATTAGATACATATTCCATATAATTAATAATTAATGAGCAAAGCAAATTAAAATTGATAAAAGCAACAAAAATTGGATGATTCTGTTTTATTTCATTCAGCACCTCCAGTACCAAAACCAGATTTAGATGCTATGATCAGTGAAAGTCTTAAAGATGTAGAAGTTGAAGATGATGATGCTGATGGAGAAGATGATCCTACATTATTGGTAAAACAAATTATTATTATTATAATTATCACTATAATAAACTGATATAAATAAAATATAACAAATTTTATTTATTTTTAAGGCTGAACTAAGTGCTATAACTGGAGAAGAACCAATGGAAACTGTTGAACCTGACACAGCAGAAACTCCGGAAGAGCAGAAGACCGTAAGTGACGCAACGAAAAAACTAGTTGATGAAAGATTACAAATGTACAAAATAGCAGTACAAAAAGCAAAGGAAAGAGAAGATATTGGCAAAATGAGAAGATATCAGCGAGGGCTTAAAACCTTAGAAGAAATGACCCGCAGTATATATGCAGGACATGACATAAATACAGATGATATTCCTCCTGCTTTGCCACCTTCCGCTTTAACGGATGTCGCTCCTAAACCTGCAGGTTATACATTGTTACAATATTATACTAAATACAAATTGATACTATAAAAATATAAAAATTAATATGAAGCAAATAAAGCTAATTTTTTTGTTGATAAAATATTTTATAAATAATTATTAGAGTATGTATATTCACACACCACATTGTGGTGTGTAGTATTTGTTGTGTACAAGCTACACAGTGGTGTGCAAATGCACCATAATAATTACTATAAACAATTTCTTTTTTAGTCATTCCAAATGAACCATCACCATCTCAAGAATCAGTAGAAGCTTCTGCTGATTCTCCACAAGAAGAATCATCAGGAGTACCTAAAGTTAGTATAGAAATTATAAATGCAATAAAACAACGGCAACAAGAATACAAGGTAGCAGCCTTGGCATGGAAGAGGGCGGGTAATATGCAAGAAGCTGCCAATCATGTAATGATTATTAAAAAATTTGATCTTGTATTCAAAGCAATTGAAGAAGGGATATCAACTGATATCGATTTATCAGAAATGCCACCGCCCCCTGTTATGCCTGGCTCTGCATCCGTGCAATCACAGAAGGAAGAAGCAGAGGTACAAAGTATGTCACAACCTACAGGAGGTAAGTACTTAAGTATTATTTACATGGTCTATATAATTGCCTTATTTCCTACTATGAATTATATATGAAATATTTTTATTATATGTACTATAGATAATCCAACTGGTCAAGAAGAAAATTTAGAATTCGCCTTAAAAACGCGTTTAGAAGTTTATCGTCGTACAAAAGTTACCGCCGAGGAAGAAGGAAATACATCAAAGGCCCGTCGTTACGGAAGAATATGTAAACAGTACGAAGATGCTTTAAAATTATTTGCCGCAGGAAAACAGATCCCACTTGATGAATTACCATCGCCCCCAGGTTTTCCACCACTTGCACTACCCTCAGTGACAGGTTCTGAAACTCCAAAACCAAACACTCCTAATTCTGGAGAGGGAAAATCATCAGCAGTTCCCAAAAGAATTGCTCCTTCTCCCCCTACTGGTAAATATATTTAAGAAAATTACCTTTACAAAATATATAAAAATTGATTATGCTCAAGTTTTCTGTAACTTATATATGCCTTACAGGAATTCAAAAACCAAAACCTGCTACTGTTACAAGAGCTGATAAACAGACAGCAGCTCTTAAACAGAGACAGCAAGAATTAAGAAATGCAGCATTAAAAGCTAAAAAAGAAGGGGACCTAGAGCTAGCTAGGGATTACCTTCGTCAATCAAAAGGCATAGACCCATTGATAAATGCTAGTATGTCTGGGTTACCAGTAGATATGAATTCTTTACCACTATCTCCAGATTCTAAATTAAAATTGAATAGTAAATATGATACCAAAGCAGAAGATGATTTTACATTAGTATCTAGAGAAGAATGTGTTGAAGCTGAAGGAACTGATCAACAAATTTATGAAAATATGGATAAGCAGCTTTCGAAACAAATCCAGGTATTATTCTTTATTTATTTATTTATTTTGTTACGAAAGGAGCCAGAAACTATATTGTACATATTTCTCATCGTGGATTTGTCGACACGTTTTTATGGATATTTATATAATTTTTATTTTGTCACCATAAGTGGCAAAACTCAGTGATTCAACTTAGTGATTTATTTTTTTACTTATCTTATCTTTCAGTGGTGCTTAGCAACGAGAGATCATTGCAAAGCCTTAGGTGATGTTCCCAGTTATAATCGATGGGAAAGACTCGCATTAGGTTATTCAGGTGATCTTGACTTTTTAAGAGTACGAAAAAGGGATGGCTTGCCACCCCCGCAACATCATTATGAAATAAAAACGTACTCAATAGTTCAGTAAGTATAAAATTTGTTTCAAATTAATAGTTTACTTAAACCAAGACATTATATATACAAAGCTTTCAAAAAAATCAGATATTAAATTTTCTAAGTATTTCAGAAGTTGCACAGATGTAAATAATTCCGATATTGAAATATCAATTTTAAGAGGCATTAATTATCCAAAAGAAACGGACACTTACGTCATTTACGAGTATCCATTATCATCTGATAATCATCAGACAGATAGAACTGCCACAATAAAGAATAATAGTAATCCAGAATATAACGCAGTGTTCACTTTAAGTGATGTTATTGATCGTAATAATAGACAATGTCAACGAGTATTCAAAAGACATAGCCTGAAGTGTCAAATTTGGGAAAAAGGGTAAGATCATTGCTTTTTACTTTAACCCCTTCTAAACAATAATTTTAATGATTTGACGCATGTTCTAAAAAAAAATCTTAATGTATTTTTTGCTTGATAAATAATATAATTATAAATGTTAAATGTTTACAGTTTTAACATTCATCACACTAAATACATATATTTGCAAATAATTTTTAATTATTTATACTTACATACATGTAAACTGAATTGTTATTTTTAATACAAACATGTGTTATAAAATAAAAATAAACTTCTAAAAAAAGTAGGTGACAATACCCTATCAGTGCATAACATTTAATTAACATTAAAATAATATTATAGTTACATATTTATATGTACTTTTAATATTATTTTAATAAAAATTTATACGTGCTATTAGGGTATTTAAGGTGTATTATTTGTGTTACAGTAGGACCTATGTAATTTTCGTGGATTGGAATTTAAAAGTAAATTCTTATCTTAATCAGACATTTATATTACAATTTGCGGGATGAATTTTTTTTCATAAATAATTTGTATTTAAAATTTGTTGATTCACGTAGAATTGTTGACTATATATACTATACTAACATTGATTTTTATCATATTAATATAGTTATGTTTGCTTATTTTTATATTTTACATTTGGGCATTTAAACTATTATTCGACATTTAGTATTTTATTCGCCATTGTTTAATATTGTTTTTAGATATATTTGAATAGATTGAGGTATTTTTCATTTCGATATCTCTCTTTTAATGAATAAAATTAATTTTGAGAATAATAAAAAGTTTCTGTGCACGTCTTAGTCCTCGTGTAAATGGATGGTAAATAGGTTCTACTGTCTTTAGTGAAATAACTAAGGTATAGGCGTTTTATTATGCGTGGTATAACTAGGCAACCAAAATATTTCCCGCATGCATTATATAATGCGCTAAATCATACACTCTGACATCTTGTTAGAATATTTAGTACATAGATAAGAACGTTGCTTGCAGATGCTCGATGAACTCCATCCTATGTTGTTGCACTTGTACAAGGTATGACCTAATATTTTAAAATGTACACAATTAATAGTAAAATACACTTTTTCCTTCTATTTATATTATTCGTGTCTTATCGTGTCTTATCAAATATATATACATCTATATATATTTGAATATTTGTAAACAATATTTAAATTAATATAAGCAGTTTAGTGCAGATCGATTTTTATTTACATTTTATTTATGTCTTGTATAATTTATTGCATCTTATAGGTCAATTTGCATGAATCACGAGTCATTTGGAGCAACGTAATTTCTTAAAATTGTACAAATAAAGTGTTTTAATTCATGGTTCAATTTTTTTTTACAGTGGCTTCTTCAGGGGAGACCGTTTACTTGGAACTGTTACAGTCAAATTACAAAATTTACAAACTAAGTGTATAATTCATGACTCCTTTCCTGTAAGTTGTATTTTACTTTTGTAATATTACTGATTTTACAGTATATACTAATAAAATGTTTTTCTGTTCTTAGTTAATGGATGGAAGAAAAGCAACAGGTGGAAAATTGGAAGTAAAAATACGTTTACGTAACCCCATAAATACTAAACAAATTGAACAAATAACTGATAAATGGTTAATAATTGATCATTAACTATAATATCGTTAATGCTTGAAATAATATAAAATAAATAAATATAATAAATATTTTTTATAATCTATTATGCGTACGCTTCAATAGTTAATGTGAAATTCGCGAAAAAAAGTGATAACTGATAAGTCTTTTTATTCAAATTTTCACAAAAAAGTAAAATACACTTCTCAACCACAACTTGTCACTTAAGCGGAAGTATGCGTGGTTTAACACCGATCAGAGCGCTGCTAATTTCTCCACGCTCAAGTTCACTGTTGTTTCAGTTTTTTCGGCTTTATGTTTATGTCGATATATGTAATATCGTTATTTTAGTACTTTTATTGTGTATTTGCGTAAAATATTATTTATGAAAAGTATTAACAGTATATGTAAACATACATATATATATTGATCATTAAGTGCAATTTATAATCAGGATCATGCTTAGCAAATTTAAAATATCAATCATTCCTGCACTAACTTATTATTGGTCACCGAATAATTCCACGTTTCTCATCATTCAGGAACATGTCATAAATTTACAATACATGAGTACTTCCGATTATCAAGTTGTGCATATTTGCAAATTCGTGATTATAACAAGTCGTGGTTAAGTAGTGCATTTTATTTCATTGTTGCAATAGCTATATATTAAATGATATTTTCTTATTCATTTGCACTGCTTCAAATTAAAATATTTCAGTGTAAGATACTTTATAATATTCATGTGAGACAATTGTATTTTACATATGTATGTATGTATTTGAATATAAAATTGTTCATAGTTTTATTGAATATCTTTTATTTTATTCAACTTTTCATTGATTTCATTTATAAAAAAAAAAAAATAATATATCACCGAAAAAAAATATGTGGATATTTATTAGATTGTCTAGGGTCGTTATAAAATGTAATGTATATATTTTATTGTATCTTTGTATGTATCTTACAAAGCCTTTTCACTGTTTATATCTATAATCGTTAGTCGATCTACTATATATCCTCTATTAAATTTTTTACACAGCTTAAAAGGTCAATCGCGGTCCCTCACTTTCTTTGGGAAAATATATGCAATAATTAATATTCTCAAAGAACAGTAGTTTTACATACAGCACTTTTGCATACTCATAAGATTCCGATTTGTTTCCGTTTCGGTATGTTCCATTTCCGTTTCATTCGAATTTTGCTAGCGCAGTAGTAAAGCCTGTTTATTTTAGTATATTTATATATCTGAGAACTGCTCAGAGCTGAAATAAGCACCAAAAATTGTATTGTTTATGAAAAGTTATTTATTAAAAGACACGAAAGAGAAACGTTTTTTATCGCATTTTATTTTGGAACACGCCTTAAATTTAACTCATAGTATAAAACGCAAACAGATTGAAACTTATTTGGCTTTCAATTTTTAGCTACATTTAATCGCATTTGGTGCCGCCACTATTACGTTCTAACACGGCGAGTTGTGCCATCTACAGATTTTAGCCGTTAAAGATTCTACGATTCTAAGCGAGTGTTACAGCCAGGCCTGCGCGTCCATAAGGATTACGGCTGTTTACGGCGTAAGCACCCTGTGCACCTTGTGTAAGTCTATAGACTCTGATATAAACGAGGTTGAGCAAGTGAACAACGTAGCGTTGCGTAGCGTCATACGAATTTTTAACGTGTTATTGCAATTCTATCAAGTGGCCACACCCGGGTTGTTTTTTTCGCGTTTTGTGTTATCGAAAAGAAGCGCCCAACATTCGTTTTAAATAATATATAATAATAAATACGAAGACACGATGGAAGTACGTCAAATTTCTTATTGTTTATGTGGCAACACGTACGAGACTGAACAATTTATGATACAATGCGATGTTTGTAAAGAATGGTATCACGGAGGGTAAGTCAACATCTACTTGGATTACGTCCTGACCATAGCACACTATGTAAAATCATGGTTTTTCAATTAAACGTTAATGAAACATCTCGACTTTTCTGGCATTTTGTTTCTTTTTTTATTCAGTTTGATAAAATGCAGAAAATTGGGAAAGAAACGCGTTTCCCTCGTGTTTTTAACTTTGGATTATAGTATTGTTATGGTTCTCATTAATGATATGGTAAATTACATACAACAGAATAGTATTGTTTTATGAAAGGCAATAATGTCAATTGTGTGAGAGATATGTTTTCTCGATTATCCAATAACAAATTTATATTAATCTAGTAAAAAAAAGTTAACCACTTGAGCATAACCTAACTGCTATTGTTACATGCAGTTAAAGTTATTCCTATTTAATTATTCATTTTAATTATGACAAAATTGAAATATATCACAGTTGTACTTATTTAATTACCTAATTAAAATTTAATAATTAAATGTAATATTTATATTTTAACTAGTTTTATGATAAATATAAGTACTTATCATTGCAAAAGAAAATTTTATTATATTTTATATTACAGTAAGATTCATTTTTTTTTCTTTTTAATTATATTTTTCATTTAATGATCATTTATTTATGATATTTTGGATTTTTATATCTTTTAATTAATTAGTTTGTTTTGAAACTTTTTTATACATATATATATCTTGTATTTATACAGTACAAAGCAGTTTAATATTTAAATACAATAATTTGACTGTACATTAGTTACATTAGTAACTGAAATTACATTGGACAGTTACAGTACATTAATTGACACACATAGTCAATGTTATTTTTCAAATCAATTATTTATTTTTAATTATATTTTATAATTAAATCAATGCATTTAGTATTTATTAATTTATATATATAAGTTACAGATCTAATAATTATATTATGGTGTAATTTTTTTAATTTTGGTCAATTTAAAATTGACCAATGGAAAATTCTCAGGATCTGGAAGAGCTGTGCCCTTGCACCATCTTTTTTTTAAATCTAACTAAACCAGCCCAGTCCGACGAGTCTACTTTTGTTAAGAAATTCTTAAATCCTTAAAATCCACGTCAGCGTCACTGAAAAACGGATCTTTAAATTTGCAGAGAACTAACACGTGAGACGGGGCTGAACTAAACTAAGAACGCTGGGCCCAGGGCCTTGTTGGTCAGGAGAGTCTGTAAAATGACTGTTTCAGGTCTTCAAAATATAAGATATATATATGTATAGCCCTCCCAGCCAACACAACCCTGGGCCCAGCATCTTTAACAAGATCTGTAAACTTTGCTGAATTTCTTAGATTGAAAACTGTACAAATTGCGAGGGTGTTGCAATCGTCAAAAGTGAAGAGTAACTTAGCTGACTCAATATATGTTCTTTTTGACAAATTATCAAATATATAATAAATTATATATCATGATTTATTTTTGATTTATAAATATAAAATCATGACTTAAAAATAAATTTATAATATTTAAATCACATGCAGTAAATATTAAGAACATATTTATAGATTGTTACTGCAGGTGGACATGAGTAACTGAAGAATGTAATTATTTTGTAATTGAGCATATAAAAAAGCAGGGTTGGTAACATTTAGAAGGTCAAATGAAACAAAAATAGTGATATTGTTTATTTATATCAAAAGACTGACTTACTAAAATTTATATGTTTGTCTCGCTAATGCAGTACTAGCAGTCAATTTTGGATCATACCTTGCATTTAATTCATAGTATAAAATTCAAATAGACTTATTTGGCCTTTTTGGGTGCATTTATTTATTTAATTGCGTTTGACGGTGTTACATTCGCGCTTTTTAGAAATTATACAAGAATCCATGTAAGTCTACAGACCCTGGTTATTAGTTTAGTTAAATTTTAAAGAAATAGATGGTGCTCGGGTGCAACTCCTCTACAGAGAATTCTTTATTGGCCAATTTTAAATTGTTCATAAAAATTAAAAAATTACAATATAATATATTTATCAGGAGTGTAAGGTGTGGATAAATTTGAGGGAGCATCCTCAAATATAGGGTTCATAATTATATATATATATATTTATACATGTATTATTTCTTCAATTATCCTGTATTACAAGTCTTATAGCTATGACAACTTAAGTTTCCAGTAGTTTCTCAATAAGCAATTTATTGCGTAGTTAATTTGTATATATTTGTATTTTTAACTGAGATTCCCTATATAAAAATCTTCCTGTTATAAATTATGTTACAAGCGTTTTTTTCGATATATACTAGCAATGTTTAAGAATAAGTAAAAATAAAATGCATGCAAAAATAATAATGTTGGTTATAAATTTTTAATTTTTATCTGACATTATATACAATTTATTCTTAAAAATGTATAAAAAATTTTATTAAATGGCGAATTAACATGAAAGCAAATTCATTAATATTTTATAATTATATAAGGTGTGTAGCTGTTAAGGAGTATACAGTACTGGATTTTGATAAATAT
Organism: Leptoteleia sp. ZL-2020; assembly: GCA_022817305.1. Classification (NCBI taxonomy): domain Eukaryota; kingdom Metazoa; phylum Arthropoda; class Insecta; order Hymenoptera; family Scelionidae; genus Leptoteleia; species Leptoteleia sp. ZL-2020. Next base: position 9,730 of record JABFPN010000921.1, read on the forward strand.
CATTGTCCAAGATGTGAAGGCACTTGGGGTCCTTCTGTTAGTAAGTAGAAAGTGTATGAAATGTCAAAAGTCTTCAAAAAAGTCAGATATACAATAAAACTTCGTACATGTTATTTTAGTGAAACCAAGACTAAATTGGCATAGACATGACTACACAGAAGCAGATGCCGATGGTAAACCAGTTCAAACAGGAACTCCTGTGTTCATTCGAGAACTCAAATCGAGGCACTTTCCAAAAGCAGATGACATAATTAAATACCTACGTGGTCAACAACTGACTATACAATATTTGCAATCAAATGGTTTTGATTATCCAATAGTCATTGACAGTAAAGATGGTCTTGATATGACTGTACCACCATCAAATTTCAGTATTTACGATGTTGAAAATTATGTTGGTTCGTAAGGTTAAATGAAAACTACAACTCTAAAGATTAAATGAACCAACTAATGATGTTTAAATGAAATTGCAGGTGGAGATAGAGAAATGGATGTCATAGATGTATGTAAACAAAGTAATATCCGAATGAAACTACGAGATTTTGTTGAATACTATTATGATCCAAGTCGAACCAAGGTTCTAAATGTCATAAGTTTGGAATTTACTAAAACAGGGTATAATACAATTATTTATATACGGAAAGGAATTTGAATCAATAATTATTATTGGTTAAGTCAAACTGGACTTAGAAGAACATTTTTTCATAAATCTATCACAATTTAGAGGAAAATTTTTGTTTATGCAAAGTATAATGTGGCCTGTAAATAGATGCCTTCAATTGAAACTATCGAACATATTAGTAAAGTTGTACTTCTAAGTCGGTATTTTCATAATTTATAGTAAAATTATATACAATATTAATTATGGTGTATTACTTATACAAAAAAAAGTTAAATTATGTTACGTTTTTAAAAATTTATACTGAATAATATTCAGATTCATAAGAGTAATACTAGATGTATAACTTTAGAAGGAAATACATTGATCTGTATATTCTAGTTTATCACCCTTGGTTGAGGCACCATATATTGCAAGGAAACTTGATTGGGTGAATTTTGTGTGGCCCAAAGATTGGCCTGAAGATAATGATTTGAAAAAGCCAGAAGTTCAAAAATACTGTCTCATGGGAGTGAAAGATAGTTACACCGACTTTCATGTTGATTTTGGAGGCACGTCCGTTTGGTATCACGTTCTTCGGGGTGAAAAAATCTTCTATTTAATAAAACCAACGCCAGCAAATCTTCAACTTTATCAACAGTGGATGTGTAGTTCAACGCAGAGTGAAACTTTCTTTGGTGATCAAGCAGATATGTGTTTTAAGTGTATAATCAAAGAAGGTCAAACCATGATGATTCCAACAGGATGGATTCACGCAGTTCTCACTCCAACTGATTCATTAGTCTTTGGCGGCAATTTCGTTCACAGTCTTAATATCCCCATGCAAATACAGTATGTATTTTACTGATGAATATCAACATTACACAAATAAATGTAATTAATAATAAATAAGCAACATATATGTTAAAATTGAGACATATTTTAAGCATACAACTTGTTTATTTATTACAATTAAAGATAAATTCATCTAACTGAGAGGAAAATTGGACAAGGTTTTATTGGATAAAATTTAAGAAAACAAAAAAGACCTTGAACGCATGATATTTTTATTTGTAAAGACTATGTAGTTTATAATGCACTACTGTTTCCCAGGATATACGAGCTGGAAAAGAAAATGAAAACTCCATTTAAATTCCAATACCCATGTTTTGAAACAATCAACTGGTTTGCTGCGAAACGATTACTCAAGGAACTTAAGGACTTAAACAGTGAGGGCAAAAAATGTCCAACGTACTTCTTGCAAGGCGTTAAAACTTTACTCAGTATACTCAAACAATGGAACACAGATAAAGACGTAAGATTTCTATTCGAAACTGTCAACACATTGCACCACTGTATTACTGCTTGTTATATGACACAGAAATGAAAATAAAATTTTCTTCATTTGAATACAAATTGCATTAAATTTAATTTCATTTAAAAGAATTCTTAAGTCAAATTTTATTTGACGTAAATGAATATGCTTTGTTATTAATAGATATTAAAACCTTTAATATTAAGATATGTTGTCGCTGACACCGGTTTTTTGATCGTATCAAAAATGTTGATATTTTTATTTGATCATAGCAAAATCTGCAAATCCAATTGTTAAAAATTCTAACAATTTTTCACACTTACTATGTTTAGTTTACATTTTATTTGGTTATACATTTCATAAACAAATGAATGTGTGTGTGTTTTTTATGTTATTATATATAAAGATAAAGTGATATTAATTGTTTGATTTATTTACAGTACAATATGATCAGTCGAGCTCAAATTCCAGAAACAATTAACAGTCAGAAGTTACTTAAAGAATTTAGCAAAGAGATACGCCACGCAGAACGGTACCTGATTTCATTGAATCCACCAAAACCTGAAAGGGAGAGTAAACGCAAAAAAAAGAAACCACTAAATAAAGATTTTGTGGGATTTGACGTAGCGAGTAAAATGGCTGACAATCCATTTAAAGCTACTTTGAAGGATGCCAATATTCACAATGTAGGAATGGCTAATTTCCAAGATCCCAAGCCACCTTTAAAGATGACTTTACCAAAATCAGGAACGGCTCCCCTTCATCGAAATATACCAGAGGAAATGTTATTAAATGACACTAAGTCGAAACCTGGTAAACAAAGTCCAACTGTGATAAGATTTAAATTGAGGGACAATGAGGTTGTTCGAAGTACAAGCGACAATGTCAATATTTATGGAAATTTCGCCATTGATCCTACCGTGGAAACTCCAAAGGAATTAACATGGAAGCAAACTTCTGTTTATGACTTTCACGATGGAAGTAATGAAAGTGATTATGGAAGTTTTACAATAGATGAGGCACCAAAGAGGAAAAAGTCAACTAAACCATCTGTAGTTCAGAAAAAAGCAAAGTGCTTTTATGACAATAGTTTGGAATTGCTGAATGATGCACCGAAGAATGGTATTGAGGAATTGCTTAAGGCATCAGCTTATGCACTGGGAGGTCAAAGGTTGGGCGTCAAGTATGTTTGATTAATAATATTCATTATTTCTGTCTTTATGATCGATGTTAAATGTTAATTTTTCTTTTTCATTACAGCCCCTCTGCCCCATTACCACCATTTTCACAAACATCTGGAACTACTGGGTAAGATTAGTGGTAATATATGTTTATTCGTGAAGTTGTAAATAATTTTAATTTCTTATTATTATTATTATTATTAATTTTTTTATATGTATAAAAAATGTGTGCAGAAGTACTCGGTCTCTAGCATGTTAAACAATGGAGGTTTTGTTGTATTTTTTCTTTTTTACTTGTTTTTATTACTTTTTTTTTTGATGTCTTAGTGTATATAAATTGAAAACCGTCAGTTCCGACAGGGCTTCTCCTTCGACTCGAGATGCTATCGCTGGGATGCTATCGTTTAGTGAACAATGTTACCCCACGCCATCTGAAAGCAGTCCCACTAAATCCGCAAAATCGAGCAAGCAACGTAAGGGTGTGCCAGAAGAGGAAGATGATCTCTTAATAGAAAATATTGACAAAGTTCATCAAGATGATGACTTTAGTACGTTTATTTTTCATTTATACAAAAAAAACTGTTCATGAAGTAAAACTATCTTTGTATTTTACATATTATATTATATATTAAAAGTAAATAATTCTATTAATTATTTAGTAATTATTTATATAGTATTAATTATTTAGCTACAGTTAAAAGTAAATAAATATATTAAAAAAATAAAAAAAGTGATTATTAAAGACAAGTTTTTTTTTCTTTTTAGTTTACCCAGCATTAGATGTCTCAGATGACGAAGAATTTATTTTCAAATCAAAAGGTAAAAGAGAAGAAGATGAAGCATGGAACCCAAAAGCTCGGGTAGGTCCTCTTTTACCAAAAACTAATCGACCTGCAAGAGAAGGAGTGAAGAAAACTTCGGTAGAAAAAGGGCTTGAAGCTGCAGCAGCTAAAAGAGCAAAACAGCCGGTAATTATTTGCTTCTAAAATGTTCTATTATCATATAATATCATCATATTCATTTTCATTAAAATGGTATTGGGAGTTTCATAATTTTTTGATGAAAAATTGGTTAAAAAAGAATGAGTTAATTAAAAAAAGACACGAAAAATATATTTATAACAATAGATAATTTTGTAATCTATAAATATGTTTTGTAAAAAATATATTTATATCAATTAGTTTTCTACAAATTATTCAACAGTTAGTGATGTACATCTTGTACATTAATATTTAAATTGATTACGGAAATATTATTCTGAAACTCCCAATAATAATGTAAAGATAAGGAGAGAAAGTTATGAGTACAGAATATTTATCTCAAACACAATTTCCCTGCTTTCTCTGCGACAGGATGAGTGTCTGGATGACGAAGCAGAGAAAATGTCAGAGAAGAAATTGGTATGAATCGATCAATATTATTTTGATTATAATAATCTATTTGATTTGATATTTATATGTACTTCATTCATTTCATGAATTAATATTTTTTTATTATTTATTGTGTTTGTCATATATTATTTCTATTATATGATATAATTCTCTATTTCTTTTATATACAGTCTGCATCAAAAAGAACTTACAATAAAAAGAAGCTTAAAGAGTTATCTACAATTTCAAAAGGAGCAACTTCAAGTGCGTCTGTTGAAAGTGTAGTCAAGACAAGCTCATCTTTCAGTTCGATTCTTACGAGTCCAAACAGGTTAAAGGATGTAAAAGCTAAACTTGCTGCCCCAGTTCCTAGTGGTAATTGTTTTATAATAAAATATGATACTTTATAATAATATTATATAATAATTTCTTTAGATTAAAGTTATTCTAATAATAACACCTTTAAGAAAAATAAAAATATTTATATATTTATTATTGTTGCAGACCGTAAACCGAAGAAAGGCTTGAAAACTGCTAAGCAGCGCTTAGGAAAAATATTAAAGATACATAAAATGCTCTAAAAAACAACTAATAAATTTGAATTGTAAAATACTTAAACGAGATAAACAAAATCACACACATAAGATATATATCTAAGTATAAGCGTGTACAAAAGTTCATCTGTAAAAATTGCATTGTAAATATAACAGATCAGCTTATAAAGATATTAGTTTTCAAATTAATTTTTTCTTAAATATCTGAATTTGTTATAATTATTATAACGTATTTATTATTATAAACAGAATACATTTATATATATAAACATAAAATATTAAAAAAATATATATATTTTTTCTTGTCAGCCGAATTAACTGTCACAATTCAAATTGCTGTAGACTGGATTGCAGTATTTTAATCACGTCCACAAATTAAAATGCTATTTATTAAACATAATATTTAGTCAATATTCAGTTTTGTATATTAAGCATTTTTACAGTATGTTAAAGATCCACGATTATGGTTAGTGATGTCATTTAAATGGTACAAATTTTTAACATCATTTACTACGGTACTGTGTGTTTATAATACTGTCAATTCTAATATTGTTATGTTAATTAATGATAATATTTAAACAAGATGACACCTGTTACATGTACAATCTATTTTGATAAATTTTGAAATTCTTTACAATTATTTAGAAATAAATTTGTAAATCATCATACCTATATATTTAAACGTCAGTAATTTGCTTGAAAAATATTACAAGAATCTTTATGTGAGGAATTTTAAAAAATAGTAGTATCTAATATGGACTTATATGTTAATTAAACATAATATTTAGTTTCATTTATTACATACAAAGATTTATAGCAACTAATTTATAATAAAATTATGCAATTTCTTAAACTACGTTTGTAACACACAAGAGATACATATTAAAGGAATGTTAATACTTTATTTAATTAATAATTTTTTACTGAAATATTGATATGATGGTTATATTAAACATAAATTTATGTTAAATTTGTTGCAAAGTGACAAACGACAATAAGATTTTTGCTAAGTATATGTGTTTAATTATATTTAATTTATAAATATAAAATTTAAGAAACGAAATTGAAAAATTTTAAATAAAAGTCATTGCTATAACGTATATAACTAATCCTCACTTAAATGAATTAACTGATCAAATCAAATAATCATTTTAGTATTTGTGTTATTTTAATAGTTAAATAAACTTTAGCAAATCAATACAAATTAACAATGATTTACTGAGAAAATATATGAAAAACTCTTTTTAAACGATAAATTATAGAAATTTTTAGTGCGGCTTTTCAAAATTACTACACAAGTCAAAATATATAATTATTTACATCTGTGATAAATTCTTTATGTTTATACGTTTTTCAATAAAATTTTGTCTCGATATATTTTTATGAAATCGTTTACTTAAATGATCGCGTATGAGATAAAATAGCAACGTAGAATAGTTGTATAAATTTAAATGATTTGTATTGTAATTAAATTTTTAATAATTTATTTACCAAAATGTTGTAAGGGACATAATATTGAAAGAAATATTCCTTTTTTTTAGTTGTTTAAGTTTAAAATTGTCAACATATATATTTTAAATATTTTACAATTTTAGTAATTGAAATTAATCCACATTATTTAAAAGAATAACATATGTTTGTGATATTCTTCAGTTTATAACATTATTTAATTAAAAATGTTTTATATTAAAAATTATTTGAAATTATTTTAACATTATTGCATAAACAAATAAATTTTTATTTTTAAAACATTTTAATGTATATCATTTAAATTTATAATACTATAATATAATGTGTATGTATAGTAAAATATTTGATAACACTTACGTCCGTAACTACGAAAGGTCTAATAATTTGTAATAACTTGTGATTAATTACATGTATATAATATGTAAAACGTAAGAATTATTGATAAGGTTTAGGTTAATTTTTATATTGTTACAACTATTGATTGCGTGGAAATTGATTAGTCTCATATTTGTATAAGCATTATAATTATATTTATATATATACTTAATACATAATTTAATATATATGTAAATATATATAAATATATAAATACGTAAATAAAATTAAGATTAAAGAAAAACTAAAATCATGTTACTAAATTATCTACTTTCTTAACATTATGAAATATCCCCTTTGGTGAACATATTTTTCCAACAAAGTCAGCAAAAATTTGTGAAAAACACTGAGAAATTAAAACATCGCGTCTTTTTAGAACTTTCTTTACATTAACGTAACTTCCTAAAGGAAATTTCTTATGGAGTTTTTTTTTTGTAAATCAAAAGTAAGTTTAACAACTTTTCAATTAAACTTTAAAAGTGGCAATAATAAAATGAATAGCTATGTTTATTTATAGGTTTGCCTACTTGAAGCTACAAATCAATTTAAAATCATATAAAAATCAGATTAAAGTTGAATCAAAATTTAAAAATTTTGTAATATTCTGTACGTTACTTGCTACATTATAACCTTTAGTCCTTTCAAAACATTAAAAACTTTATAATTAGGTTTCTGAACTGGAGTTTATACTCATTTCAATATAAAGTAAACGTTTATTATAATAGTGATAAAATAACAATAACAATAAAGAAATTAAATAACTTTTATCGAATATTATTTATTGTTAGTTCAAAAACAGTCAATCTAAACCTATATTATAAAATCATAATACACAAACAAAACTATCTCTATATATACAGTTAAAAACTTTAATTTTCTATCCCTTGAACTGTTTAGCATTTTGAACATTTCATTCATCCTTACGGTTTGCACCCACTAAAATATTACATATAGGGTATATAAGGAGCTGTGTTGCCAATCCCATCCTAGAGTAAAACTACATAAAAATTTAAAAAAACTGTAGAAAACCGTAAATGTGAGATAAAAGACAGTAAATTTTACAGCGTTTGTTTACCTAGCATTATTTAATGTTATTATTAGATACATTCAAGTGGGCTATTTTCTATTAACTTATTATAGGTCAATGAATAATTCTACGTTTCTGGTTATTCAGGAACGCATAAAATGTATGCGCTAATGGATAAGTTGTGGTTGTGCAGTGTAGTTACCATGAAATAAGTTAAAAACTAATTTTTTGGTATATTTAAGGAATATTTTTTAATATTAATTGCTTTAACTTTTAAACGCATTTACTGTAACGTTAATGACGAATGATAACTGACAATTGAAGATAGTGTTAATATAAAAAAATTCATATTCTTCAATTAATGAATTATCATCAAAAATCTATTTAATTATTATCTATTTAAATATGTATCCATTATCCTGTGATCTAAAATCACTTACAGAATATTTCCATCAAATTTATTGTAAATATGCCTTTGAATTTCAAATTTTAATGTACTTGGGAATGTAAATTTATAATTGTGGTTTATAAAGAGTGTAAAATAAATACAAAATATTATTAATTTAATAATGTGAATTAATACAGAAAACTACTATTTATAATTTAAATATTAGGTATTTACAATACATCATGATAAGACACTGAAAGCGGCAGAGGAGAACCATAGTGAGGTTAGATACCTTGTTTTGTTTGGTTTTGTTCAAAGTACAGATGATCATAGTATAAATATACTTATTCTGGACATGTTAAGGAAGTGTTTGGGCCCCAAATACTTCCTTTTAGTTACAATTTGACTGACTCCAAACTTTGGGGTCAATCAATTTACGAACACACTTAATATCTTATTGTTTTTTAATTACTATCTTATTTTTGAATACAGAATATTTGGGTATTTTTATTTAGTTTCTTTTCTGAAATTTTTTTATTTCAATTTTAATGTCATAGCCTACGTTATATTTTTATAAAGAATTCATTAAAGTATTGTTATAAAATTATAAATTTGGTATTCATTTTTTCAATAAGACAAATGTTTTATTATTACAGATAGTCTTTACAAAACAGTACTGCAGAAATTGTAGTAATTAGTAAAAAAAGTATAAATGAAAACTTTGAAAAATGTGTACTGGAAGTCCAATAAAACGAATATTTCATTGGGGACCACTGACTGCTTTAGGTAAAACAAAAAATATGTTAATTGTAACAATTTATCTGAATTTCTACTGTACATGAATCTAATTTCTTATGAATAAAATTTGGATACTGGTAGAATCACACAATTTCTGTTTTACAGGTATTATAAAAATTATCACACTGGTGACTATACATTGTAGCACTCAGCGGTGGCCACCACAACAAAGTAATTTAGCAATGGCTAGTTTTGTAATATTTTTCATGCTTAGTTTATCGACACTTTACCATTTTATGAATGCTATTTTTGAAGGGCCTGGATATTTACCATTAAAATGGCAACCAGTAAATTATTTTCTTATATTACCTATATTATTCCAATTATTTATAAAAAGGGTTAAATTTTTAATATTTAATCTTTTATCAGAACAGTGAGAATTTCCCTTTGCCTGTATTTAATTAAATTGATCTGTCTGACTTTCTCACTTTTATTTAATCTATTATATATAGAATGTTGATATTGTAGTTGTTGATATATATAGAATAGACAGTTTTTAAAAAATCTCTAATAGCACTTAATGTACTTGTAATATACCAGTAGTATTAATATATAAATACTTGCAATTAAAAAGAATAATTATCTTAAGTAATGTTAATGTTTTTAATATTTTGTAACTAAATAACTTTAGTACAAATGTTAATAAAAGTAGTATTTTAATGACAGGGTTATATGATTATAGAATATGTTTATAGGAAAATGTTCTGGATTGTCAATTTTTGCAGTATTGCTCAATATGTCAAGGATACAAAGCTCCAAGATCACACCATTGTAGAAAATGTAAGTAACTAACTCTTTGGATTACGTGGACATAAGAGAATTTTTAAAATCATTTTTATTATATTTCTAAATCTTTTTCTCCCGCTTTAAATAAGTCAATTTTTAAAAGTAGTTTTTTAATGAAAAATGCTATGCAATCTTTTTCTAGTACAAATTATAATTTTATTAGTAAACACTTGAAATGTACATCAAGAAAAATAAAAGTAAAAGTATTAAAAATTTGTAACAGAACTACTAATATATATATTAGCTAAAAGTTGTGGTTTACTGTTGAAAAACAGTAAAATGTATTACTTTGAAATAAAAATATAGAAATACAATAATCATATCTATATTTTCATCCAATTAAAATATTGAATCTATACTTTATATGTCATTGGTTAATTATTTAATTATTTAGTATTTATGTTATGATGTTTTAATACATTAAATAGGCTCTCGTTGTGTTCTCAAAATGGATCACCACTGTCCATGGATTAACAACTGTGTGGGCCATTACAACCATGGTTATTTCACAGCATTTCTTGCAAGTGCTGTTGGCGGTTGTTGCATTTCAACCATTATCCTCGTATCATGGTTAATGTGTGTCTTATCACCACAACCTAAGAGTTTTCCACCACCATCTCTTCTCACATTGGTTTTAGTTGTTTTTGCCATTGGATTATCTATCGGCGTAATTCTAGCTGTTGGAATGTTATTCTATTTTCAAGTAATTTCTTCTTTCTTCATTATTTATAATCTCATATTATTATTTATATAGTATTACACTCAAATTCCTCCAAGAAGATTTAATTTGTTTTTAATACACACGTGGTGAACGTTTAGAGAGGCCATTTAGTTTTATTTTTATGAATGAATAATTATTTTGAAAAAAATCATAACAACACAATATTACTATAATCTTAAATTATTTCTAATTTTCCAATAATGTAACAGATGTCAGCAATAATAAGAAACAGAACAGCAATTGAAGATTGGATTTTGGAGAAAGCTGAGTATCGAAAAAGCGGAACCAACAAAAAATTTATTCATCCATATTCGCACAACGTTCTTTTCAATATTAAACAAGTACTTTCATGGCATTGTACACCACCAAATGATGGAGTTGTATGGCCAGTAATTGAGGGTTGCGATCAATATACACTGACAGTAAGATATTGCTCATATATATCATTTTAGAAGTTATTTTAACTATTTCTTACGGTTAAAACTTTTACAATCATTGTCTGATACTTGTGTTTGAAAGTTACGGTATTGTAACACATTATAAAATGGAATATATTTTAGTAACCTTATACTATTAAAAATCATTAGGATACTCTTAATTTTTCTGTAGAAAATTTGTCACTATAACAATTTGTAACAATGATAAACAAATAACACAATTATACTTCAGAGAGAGCAGTTGGCTCAAAAACAAGAGAAACGAAAACGAACGCGTCGTTACCGAATAGTGTCAAAAGTAACTGGATCATGGTTTCCAATATCTTATGGTATCCGTGTATGCTGTTCTCCACCTTGTACCGATGAAACTCGCATCAAACTGAGCGTAGATGATATAGTTTTAGTCACTCGTTGGCGCAGGTAAATTAAAGTTGAATGAAGTTATATTTCGATAATAAAATATTTGACAATTTTATAATATAATTTTGCATTAAATCATAATAGATGGTGGTTGTTTGGACAAAAGGAATGCAACAACGTTGGAAACGATCAAGTAAAACGTATACGTGGGTGGTTCCCTCGACCATCTGCCATTGAAGTTATTGAAAATGATGATGGATTTGTGAATAACGACGGTTTGATCAAAGGTACAATACGTACATAACAAACAAATTCTATCCTATGTACATTATTATTTTCCTGTATATGAATGTGGGTCATGATATTTATATACATATTTTTAACTATATTGCTTCCTCTGTCATTTTAGCCGTCTGTAGGCTTATTTATTTCACAATCGATTATACAATCGAACACCTGAATATTAAATGTTGATCTCATGTACGTTTTATTTGATTCTTCATTTCTAAGCACAATAATAGTACTTGCGCTACTAGAGACGAATGATGGTGATTCTCAACGAGTAATGTATAAAAAATTATGAAAAATATTAATACAAAAATTCAAGTAAGAGGGATCTGGATCAAATAATATAACAATTTTTTTAGTTTTTTATTCACATTTATTATGTAAAAAACGTAGTCAGTTCAACTTAATAATGCATTTTTAGTAAAATATCGTAATAAAAAGATTCATAAAAAATACAGTCACACTGAATAAGAAAAACAAACATATAAGCGGTAAAGAAAGACTACATTTTCTAAACAATCCTCAAAGATCTACAACACATAATTGATTATCAAATATATTAATAATTCCATCGCTGAAACAATTATTCATACCAACTGAATAACGTTTCCATCGCTTATCATTTATATACAATACTTGCAACTTACAATAGCATTTTTTGTTGCAAAATTGTGTCGATGCAACAAAATTTCGTCAACGCCACCAAATTGAAGACAAAGGGCGAAAAATAATTTTTGTCTTGCAGTATAGCTCGGGAAACAATTGACTTGAGTAAACTAGGATGTGTTAATATACCTCGCATAATTAATTAATATATTTACAAAGACGTTTGCGAACGAAAATTGATTAATACAACGTACAAATTTATGATCCATGCATGATTTTGGATACTGAATAATTCATTTCGGACGATACATAGTTTATTGTTACATCTCTAGCTAAAATTTTGATTATCCCTTTTTCTTTCTTTTTACAATATCATAATTATTATCAATACGTAATTTATTATCAATATTATTTATTATTTATATATTTTCTTCCTTATATAACTCGCGTTTGGACAGCTCGCGAAAGCCCAACATTTGACGAACGAATAGTTTTTGACGAAAAATATTGTTCGATTAAATCTATATAAATACACATCTATTTGGCAAGATAAATCAATCCACTTCCGCAACGTGGAGGGAATTTTTGATCGGACATATTAAAAATGTTTTAAATAATAAAATTTCCTCAGAAAACTCAAAATGTCACATTACACTCTAATTTTTGAAAGTAATCTATGAAAATTCTATTTAATGAGAGGAGAAATTGAACCGCTTTAAAAAGTATGCTCTATAAATATTGCATTAATTGGTTTCAAAGATTTGATCATCTAAATTTAATATTTTTTTATCAATTTGGTTTCCTAGGGAACTTCATATTTTTTTTTTGTTTTGCTTTGAAAAGTAAATTCAGAATAATTCAGATCTATTTGCATTATTTTAAAATTCTATTTGTATTAACTTAAAAAAAACAGACAAAATTGTCCTTCAGAGTAAATTTTAAGTAATTTCAACCTAGAAGAATCTTCGTTTTTAGTCTACTTTAATTTCATTTAGATCATAAATTATAACAATAATGGCATACTTTTCTACGTAAATCATACAAAGTATGTACATGAATTAAATTATACTTTAGAATACATACATATATATAAACGATTTTTATATATGATCTAATATTATTTCGTTTATCACTTCTGACATTGGAAATCATTTTATTTCTTTATTTATTTAATAAATATTTTTTAAATTAATTTTCGATGCAATTATTTCTAAATCGATTAATTTCTATAATTACAATTATAACGAGGCTTTTTATTACATTTATTATACGAACAATTTTGGGCTTATAGTAAAGAGCCATAGAGGTTTGTTCTTTTTATTTTTAACAAGTTTCATAAACAAGAGAGAAATAATCAATTGTATATTATAGTATAAATGTGATGTACTCGTATAATTGTAATGAATTTTAACAAGCTAATGAAGACAGCTTCGTCAAAGGTAAAGGAAAAAAATCCATTATACCATTCTTTTCTCACATTCAATTTGACGGTTCAGATTACTTTCCTTAAATTATATTAAAATAATTATTTAAATGTAAGTTAAAGAATGCAGTAATGCAAGAACATGTATAATAACTTGTATTAATTTAAGTTGGTGTTTATTTAAAACGGTAATACGAAAATTTGGCTTATTTTTATATTACAAAACGCAGTTTGTATAATTATTTGATAAAATTTAGTACAAATTAATGTATAAATAATAATTAAGACTGAAACATAATAAAAAGATTTGTACAAAATTTTACGTTTATTCATTTACAGAATTATATTATTATAAATGTTTCTTTTACTTTGCACTTTAATGACAAACCAAAAACGATTCTACTTCAAGTTGAATATGGATAAAATAAAATGTACGTGTATTTTAGATACATGACTAAACTATCATTTTAAAGTGGAATATTAAACTATGTAAAGAACAGAATTTCAAGTTATAACTAAAAAATATGTATGATTGATTTTATCTATGTTCAACTTGGAATGGAATCCTTTTTCAAAACTACATAAATTACATTCGCTTTTACGATGTGAAAATTTACTGTACAGAATGCCCTGAAATAAGAATGAAATATTTTTATCGGTGTACTGCATATGTAGTTATAATAAATATTGATAATGTTTATTAAACTACATTATTTTCTGCGAAATGCAACTTTTACGTTGGATTATTCTTCTAACAATTGTTTCGAATAATTTTCTCATATTTTAACTATTTTAACATAATTTTTTATATTTTTATAATTATTTAAACTTTTAATTAGGTTTCCAAGTATACTTGTATTTATAATTTTTATATGATCAAACAAAAATTCATAAATGAATTTAATATTTAATTTTTTACTACTTAAATTAAATCTCTTTCCTCTATATTCTTATCAGTTAATTTGTAATAAAAAAATAACTTACTATTTAACCACGACTACAATTTACATCTATCCTTAAAATTGTTGGACATTCTGTATAATTTATACTTTTAAATTTTACTATTTTATATCATTAATTTTTTATTTTGATCACTAATTTCAGACGTTAAGAGAAACTTCATTATCAAAAATTCAATCTTTTTACCATGAATAATTAAATTTAATATCATTAACTGTCATATTTCTATATATTTTAACATTCATTATATATATTTTTAGAATATACGATTTGAAAAATGATTTACAAATCAAAGTTTATAATCAAATAAAAATATTTCAAGTTTTTCTTTTTTTTCAGAGCCCATAAACAGTTATATTTTATATAATATAAATATACTAATACTCCGTTTTTATTTTAGTAATTAATATCGTTTCGGTTAACAAACAATAGATTAGAGTATTTTTTATTGACTTCATTTTACACATGGAAATTAAATCAAATAAGGAAGAAACATTTTTACAACACCTATATGAATGATTTATTAATGTACTTTTAAAACGAATCCTCAACATTAATTATATTAATTAAATATTTCATTCAGAATATACTGGGAATAATTGAACTATTGAATGAACTGTATTAGTGAAATTACAAAAAAGAATGTTACAATTTATGACTTGACCAGTATGTCTTTATAATTACACCGTCTTATTTTTGTTTAAATTATTATTATTTAATTGTTCAACTATTTAGTAAATATTCTTTATATTACAAAGGAATATTTTATCGTTCTTTATTTTATCTATTTTTAATTATTTAAAATAATGCATGCCCATTGACGCTTATGCTTATTACGTTTCATGTTATGAAATTTTTTTCTACGGGAATATATTTTACATATTTTCTTATATTATGCAATAACATTTGTTTGTTTAAAATAATAGAAAATCTTGTAAACTATACTCTTTTTTTGTTTTTTTTTCTTATTTTACAAAATTACAAAATATAAACTTATGTCTAAATTATATTTAATTATCTCACAAAAACTTGCCTTGAGTGTAAGAAATAAGAAGGTACCATAAACTCGAAATAGTATTATAAATAAATTTTATTTCAATTAGATGAAGTTGTAACTGAGGTCCATACTAATGAGGAAGCGAAAAAGTAACATGTAGGAAATCAAGTCAATGGTCACGAAATGTGAGTTCAATCAGATACTGATGGTGGACGTGAGCCATGTTCAGAACCGATGAAGAGAGTGACGACGAGAATAAAGTAACTGAGGAAATGAAAAAGGAAAGAAAAGAATGAGATATGCCGGAAGTGAGAGTGCAAGAAAGCTCGTCTTGAGCTGGATTATTACTATGATAACTTTACAATCCCGTTGAACTATAATAATCATTCTGAATGAATTTGTTTTGTATTAAATATTAAGGTTATTTGAAAAGCTATTTCGAGCCTACGATAGTCTGTTATTTCTAACATCTAACACTTGTTAAAAATAATTATAATATCACGCATAGACTTATTTTTTTGTCATGGATATGGTTTCATTAATATTCTATTATAAAATACAAGCCAATAATTATTATTCTGTATATTATTTGTTCTCACAAATAAGATTAATATCAGGAAATGGTATTTTGTTTTGTAAAATAAAATTCAGTACAAATTATTATGCTAAACACGATTAAAATTAATTCATATAAGTTGGTTATCATTCGATGAAATAAAGTATTTTATTTTAAATCATAAAGTTGGAATTGCATAAATTGAATTTTAAATATTTATCGCTTCCCACTGATATGCTACTATGCGTACGTTTCTAAAAGTTTATCAATACGCTCTACGTTTGTACATTGCAATGTTGAGCGCATTATGATTCAACATTGGTGATTCAAACGAGAATCATTTTTAGTACCTAAAATTGATTAACTAATATAATCATAAATTACTACCGAACACTGCGTTTGGCATGAATACTCGATGTTGAGACATCATTGCCTATTAAATTTGAAGTTTATCAGAAGCTTTATAAAATGCACTTTACTTTTGAGCTTCTCTTTTCAAGCTAATAATCGACGACGGAACTTTTTTGTGCCGCAATTCGTTATTTAATTATACGATGATTACACTGTTACAATGTACGAAATCTATTTGAACGAAAGTATTTCACAAATCTTCGACTATTTTTCATTTCGGCAAAACAAAGTTTCTACATTTAGAACATTGTAGAATCATAACTTTGTCGAATATATGAAATCGATGAAAGGCATACGTGAAAATTCACTTATTTACATAATAAAAGGTCATACTTCGATTAGAATCAAACTAATTTCAGTGCATTGAAGTAATAAAATTTGTGAATTTCGTCAATGTATTGTATTAATAATGAAAATAGTAAGAAATTAATTTTAAAAACATTCTGAAATTTGAGAGTATATATTTGTATAGACAGGTAATATTTAATAAAAATTTAAAATTTAAAGCGCAAAAAGATAACAAATAATAAATTAAATCAAGTTAAAAAATAGTTGATTAATGAGATAATTCATATTTTCTATAGAAAAAAGATAAAATTTATATAAATTTTCAAACAAGTTTCAATGAGCAATTCATGCTCAATTCATATAATTAAAATAATTTGATAATTAATAAAGTAATCTTTATACAGTTGTACCATAAGTACTGAACATAACTCTGGTAGTGTCAGTGTCCAAAGTGACGTCTTCGGGTGACGCAAGATCGACTTTAACTGAACCGGAGTTGTTTCTCCGCCTGGCCATATCTCCACCCCAATTAGATAAAGTCCAATGATACGTTTCACCCTCTTTTTCTTCGTCAATACTTGGTTTCTGAGTTTCCGTAGGTTTGTCTAATCCTGTTTCGATGGATATCGAAGATTGTGAAGCTACAGAATCAAAGCTGGAATCCGCGCAGCTTCGAAAACGGTTAATGCTTTCAGTGGCCATTTCTCCGGGCGATTCTTCTATGGCCCATAAAATATTTTGACACAATTCTGAATCGAGGGGTATTGGGTCCTCGGAATCTCGATTGTGAATCGTTACCGCGATGTGTACTGGATGCGGAATTGGTAATGGGATAAGAAGTTTTTCTGCACTGTACGGTCGCATTTGTCTTTTCCAAGGTTGCCAACGAATATCTCCCGATGAGTTCGCATGATTTGAGAGAGATCGATGGTTCATTTTTAGAGAAAACCATCCATTTGTATCACTAAAAAGAGAATTTATAATAACACGTTTTACTTATTAATAATTTCATTAAACAATGTGTCTGTTTCTTGAAAAGTTTCTACTTTGTAACATATTAAGATATATTATGTTCATATTAAATCTTTTTTTTATTTATGATCTTTTGACCTTTGACATACTTGAGGAAAAGATTCGATTGAAAAATACAAAAACTCACGATATTTTAGCCGAATTTCGGTTGCTGTTTGGTTGTTTTGCACGTGGATTAAATGCAGACACCTCCAAATAAGGACTGTGCACTTGAATATTTCCTCGCGGTGCATAAACAGCTCCGAGTAAATCTAGACCATTGATGCTGCCTAATTCTGTATTGTGAACCATATCTGTATAACGCGAAAGGTCGACCCCCGGATGTGGTTCCAATTTGAATCGGGTGTCAGATTCATCTAAAGGTTGCAGAAAGTTCAAATTAAATATTTCCGCAAACATCATATCGGCTAATCCGGCCCAATCTCCAACTCCAAGGCTTCTGTTTTCCCAGAATTCCTCCTCGTTTATGGTTAAACGTGAAAGAACATGCGCGGGATAAAGTCTTTCGAGCATCATGGCTCCTTGCTGAATTACAACCTGTCGATCAGATATCATATTTATTATTATAATTCATACTTAAATTGTGCTCATTAAATAATAATTTCAATAATATTTTAATTACCTTTAAGTCATAAGTGGTAAGTTTTATTTTACTTCTAACGGTAACACTGAGACCGGTTTGTAAATCTTTTCTACGGCGGTCAAGTTTTTCGTGAAGAACACTAACAAGGTCTCGCGCTTCCTTTTCCAGAGACTTATAAGGTTCTTTTGTTTTTGCAAGGCTAGCTGCAAACGGACCAAAGCAGGCTTCGACGAATTGCGTAAAATCTCTTTGTGGTTGTGTTATCAAGCGCTCCATTTGTACTTGATAGGCCAATAATTCGTCAAGTTCTAGCTTTGCTTCCAATGCAGCTAAAGCTTGTTCTGGTTGTATCTAAAAAATTATTAATAAAACATTTAATCTTTATGTTCTATTTTAGTCTCATTTGCAACGACATAATTTATAAATATTAATTCTTACTTATTAATAATAAAATATAAAATAAGTAATATGTTACAAGTATGTTACTTACTTGAAAGTAATAATCTGACGCTAAGCCTGGTCCCGCTATTCTTTTGACAACAAAACTGTCACTTGCAGGGATACGACCTCTGCTTTTGATAACCAAATGAAACATCGCTGTATCCCAAAACACTCTTATCCAGTACCTGATCACAGCCACTAAAATTGAATTCGTAATTTATAATGATGTATTTAAAATGATATAATAACATTAGTTAATATAATACAACAATTATATAAAAAATATTGTAATTATAAAACAATTCTTGTATTTATTTTTAAACAAAACAAAATTCTAAATTGGTTCATAATTGAATTATTAATAGTCAGACAATATACCAGTTAGAATTGTAAAAGAGATAGCAGGGCACACCAAGAGCGCGACAAATATAGCAGCTAATGGTTGTAAACATCCTTGTATACCGATGTTCCATAATAGAGCTTCTGCTATAACAAAGTATCGATTTCGATTTCGTTCAGGCCTATCTAAATCCATGCACAAAGCCATAAAGGCGTGTAATGTGAGAGTCACCATCGGCATCCTGAACAAAAGTTAATTCGAAAACATTCTTTAAAACAAATTACATATCATTTCACACATATACATTGAATCATTTGAAAGTAGAAATGTTTAATTTTGTGCTAAACTTTTTAATTTATTTGAACTATTCAATATTTAAAGAATATTTATAAAATTAAAAAACTTAAATATTAATTTTATACCAACCAAATAAATGCAGTCAGCGCAAAAAATAAAGATCCAAAACTGATGACAATACAAATGATTGGAAAAATAAACAGAATGACGAGTGTTCCTAAAAATCCTTTAACGCCATAGTTCCATAACCTGTTGATGTGTCTTGTCATGCCTTTGCCAATAAATCCTAGAATAATTACTTAATTTGAATAATTTTTATTTAATATTTACAGTTAAAGAAACATATTTAAATATGTATTTTTATGTTAAAAATAATTTAATTTAATTTTTTATATTCTTAGGTAATCCAAATATGTAAAACGTTATCAAAATTTTGGTTGAATTGTAAATTTATTGTTATAACCTGTATCTGGTTCTGTTTCAAAATGTGTCCGACTTTTACTAATGTGCCTCCATAGAGTCGTTAATCGCGAACATAATGTAGGCGTTTGTGTGGATTTGCGTGGAAACAGCGTGCCATTGAGTTGACTCAATTCCAAGTCTGGGGTGAATGGCTGCACCAGCAACAATGCACGAAGGGAAACTGGACTGCACCAAGGTACAGCAATACCCAGCAGAAACATTGCATTCCATGTCCAACACCACGTTCGAGCGATATAGTTAATCCAACGCCACATAGGCCATCTAAAAACAATTTAACAAAATGCTCATTAATTTGCAGAAATAAATGAATAATTGAATATTTGCAAATTATTCCATTAAATACGAATCCTGGGTCTCTATAAATAATAAAAAGTGCACATTAGAAGGTCGAAGAGCATTACCGAGTAGTAGTTGTATGTACTATTTCTCTTTCGACAAGAAATACAGGCTGACTTGGATCCGCGCGCGGTGTTGTGATTGATGTTGGTGTATTACTTAGAACCGTAGGAATAATTTCAGATTGTCCTTGAAAACTACGTCGAACTATCCAGTTTCTAGGGAACCATATTTGCGTAGGCCACTGAAAGCTTCTCGTTGGTGTCTTTACTTTTCTTAATTCTTTTAATAAAACTGGTTCACGCTAAAAAAAAAAGAAATAATCATTTATTTTCCAATGAAAGACTACCAAGTAGTAAAGTATTAAGTAATATTATATTGCATAAAGGTTCGCACTTCTCGCATAAAAGTCAAATCCCGATTGAGGAAGTAAACCGTTTGTTGCAAATTCTGCTGGCTGCATAATGAAAGGGCTTCTTCGTGTGCACTCCACTCGCATTCTTCGATAAAATTTGCCTCCGCTTCGTACATCCGATCTCTCATCCAGGGTTCGATTCGGGATAATACAGGATGTTCGTGTTGAATATGACGGCGCAAGGATTCTTTGGTATTGGTCAGTCTTCTCTGGACGTTTTCAACGGCTCGATGCATCAAAACAACAGATTGAGCCTGTTGCACTAGGAGACGGTTGATGCCATCTCCTAAAGCCGCAATGTTAGGGTGCGACATGATGCTAGAATAAACTCGTTGTAGATATTCTTGCATTACAGCTTCGTTTACTTCCTACATCCATAAAATAAATATTTCAGTGAATATAAAATATAATACGTAATAGTGAAAATAGTATTTTCACTATTCTTTTTTCTCAGTGTACAATCTTTAATATTAGGATTAATATAACATAATCTTTTACTTTTAAACAAAATATAATCTTCCTCCCTTTTGAAAAGAAATTTATAGATACTTTCCATTTGGATAAATATTAAATTGTACATTTAGTTTCAGTGATTATAATAATGAGTTTATTTACCCTTTCAATTTCTTCGTCGTTTTTCTTCTGAGCCCTAAGTTCCGAAATAAGTCTCTCTCGAAAATGTAAAAACCAGCCTCTGGATTCTTTTTCCAAAATCTCCACTAGAGTAGGAAAAGCTTTTTTAATGATTTCTTTGTTGAACAATCTGAGATCAACGGCTGCTCCCCCAGGAGTTCCGAAAACAAAGGGAACTGGCACAGGTAATAGTTGAGACGACTCTCGTTCCACCTCAAATTTCTCCATAGCAGCTCTGCGCAGTTGCTTGCGGACAAATCCACAAAGCAATTCCAAAGAGTCCTCATATTCAGACTAATTGAGAAAAAATATATTTGTTTATTCAAGAAACTTCTCAATCTGACTCATGATTAAAGTTTATAAGCCATTGTTAATAAATAAAAAAGTGTATGCATATTATTTTTAATGATTCAAAA
Organism: Leptoteleia sp. ZL-2020; assembly: GCA_022817305.1. Taxonomy (NCBI): domain Eukaryota; kingdom Metazoa; phylum Arthropoda; class Insecta; order Hymenoptera; family Scelionidae; genus Leptoteleia; species Leptoteleia sp. ZL-2020. The sequence continues at coordinate 31,615 of JABFPN010000921.1, forward strand.
TTGCAAAGGAAAAATTAGTACAATAAAGGCTCTGTTCTAAGCACAGTTGCAAAATGCTAACTGTTAAGTTACATTTCTTTCTGGGTAAGTAAATACATACCCTGCATACTAGTTCAGCCACAAGATATCGACATCGCTCTTCTTTAATTTTTCCATCCAAATTTTGTGCTTGCAATGACGGTATGCCAATAATAATATCTAAATGAACAAAAAAAAAAATAATTACATTATTAATTAACAATTTATATAACAAATTTTAATCATTTCCTTTATAAATATATAACAAATAAAAATTGCACCGCTGTATGTCATAGATAAGAAAATGATTTATAAATTTACTACTACATTCAAGCGCTATGTTGACTACGCCACCGTCAAATAAACAAAACATATAATTACCCAGAAGCCTTAAAAGCCCTGTTAGCATGGCTTTCAGTGACTGCGACACGCTAAAACAATGCGACAACAGTCTGCCCTTCGCCGTCACAACAATGAATCTTGCTGCTAACGCCAGATCTTTCAGTAATGTATCCCTCCGTCTGTCCCTTCCTCGTTGCAACAAAGCACTCAATCGCCATCTGTGAGTTTGTCCAGCAAAATTGATGGAGTCCACCTCGAATTCCCTAAAACAATGCAAATATCTTATTAATTCGTACTAACTAAGTAAAAAAATAATAATTAACTAGTACACGAAACGCGAAGAACAAATAAGATGTCTCTGTTTTAAATAAATAACAGAAAGATTTAAGTCTAACTTGAATAATAAAAGTCTACACACTAAAACTAGATGTGCAAAGGTCTACAAAAGCGAATGTAAAATATCGTCCCGTTTAATGAATCAACTTCTCAGGGTACTCCTTCAAATTGTTTGACAACTCTTGTGAATGGTATGAGCGTGTAATATCGGATATCAAGCGTGCTCGTTGCTAATACATAATCACGTGTGGTGTCAAGGGTAAGCATAAGTAGATAAACAGGCTGAAAAGAGTGTTTGTCATTTGGTACGAATTTTTGATGAAAACGTCCCGATTGGCCCGACCGTTAAGCTGATGTTCAAGGTATAGGTAGCGGCCTGCAGTATCGGCTTTGATGCTTTCGTTTACAAAAATGAAATGGATAATAATTTTGTAATATAATGACCAGACAGCCATTCTACCGTGTTAGAAGAGCACTGTAAATTATAATGATATGTGTTTTAATGGAAAACAACAAAAATCGGTGTGAAATAGTTTTAAATATCACGAAATGTCGGAAAGCAATCCTAATTCACATCGCTTTTAATCAGTCTTTTTCAAAAATGATGTTTTTATAGATATCAATGTTCTCCCGGTGCGCTCGGGTCATCTTCATTCGTTTTCATCAAACAAACGCAAAATCAGTGACACGGTATCGCTGGAATTTAACGGCAGATGTCGCGTATGCGTAACAATGACGGGGAGGTGGTCTTGTGATTGGGTGATACAAACGTACCCGCATCTCCTGATGCTCTCCAACTGATTGTAATTCAGCTTCTTCGGTTTCCCGTACTTATCCTTGTGCAGGCTTTACAAAAACGATTAGGACATAATCAAACACACAAGTCGCTCTTAACGATTGAGTCGTTTGCAATTAAACTTTTCTCGAATCCGTCTTAAAAGTAAAAGTGATGGTTCACGCGGAGCTTAGCGTAACTGAGCCTAGACTGACTGTTAGCTTATAATGAGTGGGCCTAATCTAGACTATGATCTATGGCTGGTACTACTTTCAAAGTTAACGATGCAAATTTTTAATCGAATGAATAACAAAGTCAATTGGGTGTCTACGAAATGAGGGCTAAGTCGAGAAGAAAGGTGAGGGTTGTATTCTTTTTTTTCTCGCGAGACTCCTCGAAGAGAACGTACCCCCTCTCGCGAATGCTCTCGAGTTGTTTGCTCGTGAGTCTCGTCGGCTCGCCCTTGATGTCGACCGCCACGGCATCCAGCTCGTCGAAGCTCGGCGCGACGAAGAGGTCCTTTAAGTGGTACTTGCGCCGAGCTAGGGTGTCCTCGCCGTCCTTACCGGCAGCCAATGGAGGGGGCAAAACAACGGGGAAGGTTCGCCAATGGTACAAGAACTGTTGTGCCACCTTCTTGATGTTGTGCACGAGCGCCTCCACCTCGGCCGGTGCCCCGCGGAGATGCGACGTGTCGAACTCCACGGGTTCCGTCTAAATAAACAAACAGTTTACATTAGTTTCCTGTAATTTCATTTGCAAGAATATCTTTTAAATATTATCATAAAAATAACAATGATACAAGGAAAATGTAGGAAAATTGGGAGAGAATGGTGTAGTCAATGATATGGACTTTTCTGTTTGCATTTAAAAGACTTTTTTCTTAGTGCCTAAGTGGTACTGAATAATGAAACGTTCTTAAATATGTAATTGACATAAAACATTGACTGAACCAAAGTAGAAAGAGAAAAGTCTTTTTTCAATACATTTAGAGAACATCCTCAGTTAACTCGTCCAAGATTGCACGCTTTGACTATCCCGGATCACAACCTCGATCAATAAAATCGGTATTGTGTTCCCTCAAACGAGCTCTCGTTCTTCATCAAACGATCTACGATGTGGATCGTTAACTTTACGATCGAGGGAAGTCATCTTTTTAATTGCGTAATCGTAAGGAACGGAAGAGAAGGTGAAGGGGACAAAGGAAAGGGGGAAAAAGGAGGAGGAAAACGAGTGAAAAGAAAGGAAGAAAGAAAAAGAGAGAGAGAAAGAGAGGAAACAGAAGTGGCGTTGTTACCTCCGGTAGGAATGCATCCGCACCGACGTTGCTGGTCTGCGAAGGAGGCGGGGGATAAGCCCGATGATTGGGTGCCGAATTGGCGGAGCTGGCGGAAGTGTCGTTTAGGTTGTGGGGCATTATTTCGCGCGTGAACAGCGTACGAGGGGGCTGAGGTCAGCTACCCCTGACTCCCGCAATCTCTTTATACACCATGCCGCTGGTCGCCACCATCTATCATCCGACCCTGAAATTCAAACACACTGTTGGTTATGTCTCGCGTGATACCGCGAGGGGGCGCGCGCGCAATAAGCGCCTCGCTAACGAAACTAAAACGAGCCGTAATTCGCGTCATAAAGTGACGTGGACTTTCTTGCGAATCCGTGGACCGCTTCTCATAGACGGGATCGTTCTAAAACGGGACGCGAGCAATTATTCGCCGCACGGCCGACGCAACGAATCCGCCCTTTTATTTCTCAATTTGCCGCACGCGGCTGTATTTATTGACGCGGACGGCCGGCCTGGACCAGCGCGAATTCACGTCTCGAACGCTAGTCCCATTACCTGATTGTACTTGTTAAATCATTAACATTCCAGACATTTTCAACCGCGCCGTCCCAGCTTAAAGCTTGTTATTAAAGTACCATCGCTTGGAAATATAAGTGGCGATTAAGGGGTCGTCGCTAAAGGGAATCTTGAGAAGTGACAGGCAATAAGACACCGTTGTCAAATTATAGTATAATAGTAAGGAACGTAGTAGGAATTGATTAATATTGGTGTTAGATTAAATGCAAGTGGTTGGAACGTTGTCATGGTAGTACTCAAAAGTTTTGGTAACGCCCTGAATTGCCGTTTCGTCGCGCCTGAAGTTGGTCACGACTGAAGTTAGTCACTAGGCTTGTCAATGAAGATGTTCGAACGTTCGAATTTGGCATTATACTTGCACAATATCGACACTGAGAAAAAAGTTGATATAAATATTATTATTCGGTATCTAAAAATGGGGATAAATGACATCTTCTTGTCATATTTAACATAGAGTTTAAAAAAGATTATAAAATAAACAATAATTTTTATTATACTGGATCATAATAACTATAATTCTTATAATTTCTTTTAAACTGTATGTTAAGTATGACCAAAAGACGTCATTTGTCCCCATTTTTACATACAGTATAATAATTTTTATCCCAACTTTTTTCTCGACGGATATATAGTGACCTAAATCGTTAAAATTTATTAAATCAGTTTATTAAAACTTGTATTTCTACGTAGATGTGTGCAATTTGACATTCTCTTTATGGAAGTTTAGTTTTACAACTGGGTTTACGAGCGACACTGCGACATCTAGCGGACTAAGCATAAAAGTTGTTCATAAATTTGAATTCAGTTTACTAAAACTTGAAGTCCACCAGTTTTTAGACTATAATATTCTTTTTTTTCTCTGCGCAGTTAGTTGAGATATCAAAAAGCAAACTCAATTCTTATTTAACCTTGAAAGTTTTATATCCAACTTTAATGAGGCTTATACAGTCAAACCTGTGAGGAGTCACACTTTCGGGGCTGTAGGAGAGGAAAATGAGACTCCTGACATTACCACCACTCTAACCTATTATATGAATTGAAACAACTTCAGGCCTTCCTTTTTGTGTTT
>JABFPN010000922.1:0-36004 GCA_022817305.1 Leptoteleia sp. ZL-2020
TGATGTAACTGAATTTTTATCATTAGTTTCAAGCAAATTTAGGGACCGCGTTTTTTAGGTGTTAAAAAAACGCGGTCCCTAAATTCGCTTAAAATTGATTTAATAATTCAGACTTTTTAATTGAATATAATTTTCCCATTTCTAAAAAATATGCTGAATCAATTGCAAGCATCAAATCAGCATTTACAGAATAATAATTACAAAAACACTAACTCCGTGGCAGCAGACTTACTGCATTACCTTAATAGCATGTTAAAGTACTATATCCACGGAATTAGTGTATTGTCAATTTATAAAAATATTATAGTATAATGTTGGATCTGATGAGAAGAGCACCCTGCGGAAGCAATGGGAGAACATATATACGTTCTTTTTTCTCAATTTCATTCGCAAACAATGCGAAGTCGAACGTAGGTAAATAAAATATCTTCAAATTTTAAACGACAGTTGATAAAGGGTCGCGACTTTCAACGCACCGCGTCACAAATAGATGGCGTCACTTAAGAATTCTCTAGTCCAAAAGTTCGAGAATGTTTCGAACGTTCGTTATTGTACATTTCTTTAAAACTCAAAAGTGGCATTATGATCTTCGCTTTGCTTTATTTCGCCTTAACTTTTCTTCGGCTTGTGCATTACTCGAAACAAACCCGGCAATATCATTTTTTAATTATTTATATCACGCGCAAACAACCAATCAGATTGCGACGTTATATAGGCTAGTTCATTGGCTTGTACATTACTTGAACTAACGCTGGAATCTTATTGGTTCTTTAAATGTGAAAAAAAGTAACGGCGATTCGGCGAAGATCGTAATGCCCAGCCACTACAGGTACTGTTATACACTTTTTATTTAACATAAAAATTCATATCTTACTTAACAATACTTGTCATTTAACGGGATTAAAAAAAAATTGTTTTACAGACTGTAAAGAGAATATTATACATTCTCTTTATGTTATTAAATTATATATGTAAATATTTAAACATATATTTTTAAGAATTCTTTTTTAGCTAAATTTGTCCTATTCTATGTAAACTTTAATATCATATTCGATTAATTAGATAATTTTCTGCGTTTAGTTACTTCTCAGTAGCTGCAGTGATTGTTGCCTTTTTACTAATTATATCGTGGATCATAACTATAATTACTATTTACGAAGATCCTATTGTAATGTAACAATATCCCATCGTAAGTTCATAATGTTATAATTCATGGTGTTATAATTGTCCATAATTATGTTTACATTGTACACATTGTAGTAAAAATTCAGTCATTCCAAGAATATTAACATTTTTTCTTTTATTCGTCAGCTCTCATTCACTTCTATTATTAAAGTCATATTACTTTCTGAAATGAGATTTCTATTTCTTAGAATAAGAGATCCTTTTTGTTTGTACGACATACAGTTTGTACGACAAACCCTGGATAAGAATTGGACCTTATCTGATTGGCATATCATTGGGACGGTATTTATACAAAGTTGAATGCAAATTAAAGATGTACAAGGTAATTTATATGTATGCATTTTATAATTACATAAATGTACTGTGAATATATGAAATTTTAAGTATTCCGCGGAATAATCTATAATCTTTGATTAATTGAAATTTGCATAAAAGTACACTGAAACAAAGATAAATTTTTTTTTGTTTATAATTAAGGAGGAAACTACTCTAATAGCGCACAATATTTATGTAATATTGTATCAATATATTTTTGTAAAAAATAAGAATATTTTATAAATATTTTGTAATATTAATGCAATATTTCAAATTATTATTATTATTATCATATATAGCATAATAATCTTAATATTTTTTCCTAAAATAATAGGAAAGTAGTTATTATAAGTAGTCATCTAAAATAATAATAGTAGTTATTATAAAATTTAGTTTTCACGAAAATTTAAAAGTAGTTATTGTTACTTAATCCACTTTTTTTCTAAATATATATGTAAAATAAGTATAGGGTGGTAGAATATATAACAATTTTTAATATATTTTTTATCCTCCTATATAAAAGCTTCTGCGCTTCATCATCACGGACATTGAGGGTTCTTTGCACTTAACACGTGGCCTTATAGTAAGTATTATTACATATTTCAGGTGAAATTACGCTAAATTATAAAATTGCATTGCGATTCTTATGTCATCCATAAAATGATATAAGACATACAAAACTGTATAATAGTAGTTGTGATATTTTTTATTATATAAGAATACAGTTATTACATAAATTATATTATACCGAAAGTAATACGCGTTCGATGCATATCTTTCAATTGACATATATTCATCATTGGCAATTCAATTTATTATGAAATGCATATTCAGTGAAATAAAAAAGTAATCGCAACTTTTCAGATGCGTGTGTTATTAAAACTTTTGGTAAAGTTCTGCCATTAATAACGTCACAGAAATAAGTAAATATTATGGCACGGATAATGCACGAAAACAAAATTTGTTTTTCGCAAAAAAAAACGCAATTCTTTGAAATCGATCAGAAAATTTTTAAATTAAAGTTTCAGTGAATTAATTGGTAATAATTTAAATTGATAAATAAATCAGTATCATATCTTAATTATCTCTTAGATCTAAATGCATATTGAATTAATTAATGTTCAAAAGAAGGAAATAAATTTTGCAGTTTCTGAAAATGTATGCTTTTGTTTTGCTCTAATCCTGACTCTGTATTGTTCTGTCCATTGGTCAAACCAGTGAATCGAAGCAAGATTTTATCTTATAATGGTTCACAGGAGTTCAGAGCTCTGGTTTTTTCGTCAGCCATAATTCGATACAATATCTGCATGTACGTACAATACACAAACTAAAGGCCGGAGAAAGTTCCACAGTGGAATTCCCGCAGACATTTAATGCACGTGCTTCACGTGCAATTTCCTTTTCATTTTTCCCAAGACGCACTGGGCTTACATCATATTTCTTATTTTTATACGAAAATTTTGTTTATAAATCTTTGTCACAGCATTTCAATTTATTATCTTCTATTGATCACAATATTCAGTACAATATTTCAAGTTTTATTCTTGAGGTTTTATTCGATTTATAAAAAATAAATAAATAAATAGAAACATACTAGTTTAAATTAATATAATAAAATAAAATTAATTAACACATTGTTCAATTTTAAATTGTTCTCTATTATAACTATAATACAAATTAATCCAAACTTTGAAAAAAAAATGAAAATCTACTCAATATGGTTCATTTATATATATATATATATATAGAGATTATTGGAATTTTTCCATAATATTTCTCTCAGTGTACTAATTGTAAATTAATTGATTTTCTTCTTTGCAGTTACTAATTTATTTTGGAGGAGTCGTCATTTCATACGCTGAAGCATTTCTTGTTAGCCTCCTTGAAGCTTTTATGGCGTCCTTGTTGAGGATCGTTCATCCCATGCGTGTATGGCATCGTAACTAATTATATCGCACTATGGCAAAAGTACGTTTTATATCATATCAGGTATCACACTGAGTATTTGGTCTTATTAATGATTTCTTTTACACAATAAATCCATTGAATTTTAACGTTAAACACCAAATATTAAAGTGGCATTGAAGAAAAAAAAATCTCACACAACATTGTAAGACATTTTATTCTTACGCGGTGAATAAAGATAGCTTATAATGCTAGGTGCACGCTGGTTGCGTTTGAAAGGTATATTTTTATGAACTATAAACCATGGTCTTAAATAAAAACGATCTCGAAATAATTCGATATTAAAAAAGACGTCCGCCTGGGCGAAAGCGAAATTGGAAATTTAAATATTCCCAAATACCTGTTTAAGATGAAAGTTCTCTTTAGAAATTACGCGCCGGTGGATTCAAAATGATGTGAATTTTCGTGTTGCATAATAATATTTATCCATCTTCGAGAGATAATAAATATTTATTATTAATCATAGTTGGTGCGGATTTAAACTATTAGAAAGTTTGTAAACGTTGTATTGATAAGAATTACTTGTTTCTTTACAGTTACAGATGTAGTCAATTATTTTTAAATCAGTCAGTGTTATTAATTATGAAATTGATTCGCGGGGAAATATAACTGGTTACCAGAATTAACAAATGTTAGACTGCATTTTCAGTTGTGATAAGTAATTGTGTTACAATTATACAAGTTTCATTAATGTGTCAATGTCTTTTTGTTCAAAATGAATTTAATTTAGAAACAATGAGAAATTCCAATCATTTTATTATAATAACGTCGTTTAATTAACAAACAATACATTTGTTAAAAACAAAGCAAGTTGGTAGATCTAAGGGCTGCAGTCTCACTTTCTTTTTTTACAATAATATATTCCAATTTTTTTTTCTCGATATAATTTAGTCGGAAAAATTGGCAAGTACATGATTATTAATACTAAACGGTTGTTACGGGGATTTGTGATTATCATGACAAGGAGCTTTCCAGAAAGTATCATTGCGCGAGTTATAAAGATAGCGCGGTCCTTGAGTAAGAAGCAAATTTCAGCACGACTGAGCACTCAATAATAGAGTCAACGATGAGATTTGTGCGAAAGACGTTAATTTAATGGAATAAAATTTTCCAGGAGAAATTTCTTGATTCGTCAGTTCCTCTTTTATTCACGCTATCACATCATGCAAATCATCGCAACTGACAAATTTCGTAAACCGACATGCCTGAACAGTCGGCGTGAAAAGTCAAAGTCAAACTCAGAAAGGACTGCCAAATTACATCTGTCGTTGATAATTACAATTATACAAGTACCTTTTTTTGTTATATATAATACTAGAAAATACATCCCTGGAAATTATTACAAGGTTAGATAAATATTGTCATTTCTGTATTAAAATAAAATGTACGCATATTTTTGAATGACCTATCTAATGTTGCAATGAACCTTCATAAAAGTTTCTAGCAATTTTAACTTCACATAAATTCATACATATAAACAAATCATAATATAACAGTTAAGCTTATTGTAAAAAAAATTATGTTTGAAGAAGTGTAATTGGCAGTCCAAATGTGGATTCCACGTGGAATCATAGGCGTGGATTTTACGTTGAATCATTAAAGTAATGGAATCTTTTACTTTTATTTGCTCTTTATTTTATTACAGAAGGAAATTGTAGAGAAATTTCAAGTCGACTCAGTAATTTGCTTCTCGTTGCATAATGAATCTTCGCAGTATATTGTTATTACTTAACCATTTTGGCGAACTGAATTGAAAACGTACGCACATTTTCAAGGCGCTCGTATGTCAAATCGCAAGCACGACTCGTCGTGGTACAAATGTTGCTTGAATAATTCACATGTGCGCCTACTGTAAAGGAGAAGTTGAAGAAAGTGCGCGCACAGTGCGCCCGCCACGTGAGCGGCTTTTAATTTCATTCACTTTCATTCAAATTCTACAACCTTCGGAATCAATGTTGTAGAGTTAATCAAGGCTTCACTGTGCACACTTCATCGACATTTTGGACACTTTCTCTCATTTTTGACGAAAAGTCAGATTCCTTTTTTTTCGTTTCATTTGTAAATAGTCAATTTATTGGTCGAAATGTGTTACATTGAATATATGTGTATATATAAACTCGGTACAAATTTAGACAAACTTTATTATGCATTGATAGAAACGTTTTTAAATTAATGGACCAATGTGTAATAGGTTTAAAATTCATAAAAGTTTAATACTGAAACATGTATATCAACATATATATAAATAATAATAGTACTATTATGTATGAAAATTGACTAATCTTAACGTTAATTAAAACCATTTTAGTACCTCCATAAATTCGGCCGAATAACCATTGTATTTATAATCCAATAACATTTATTGATACAAGAAAATGTTGTATAATATTTTGAATAAATTAAAAATTTTATGACCTATTTGTCAATCTAAACATTAACTTGGAATATTTGACAATTATTACAAATTTTTATTTGGTTTCGACTTTTTTTTTATAATACTTAATGAAAGTATTATATTATATTATATTATATATATATATTTTGTCACAAAATGTAAAATTTTATTAAGTAAAGTTTTCTGTTTTTCAATAATGATTTATTTTTAAAATTTTAACGTTATATATATTACTATATGTAATAAGTAATGTTGAAAAAATGTGGTCGCAATTGCAATTGCAATCAAAAAAATATAAATGGTTATCTTTTTCATTTTTGACGTACAAATTGCAGCAAAAGTTATTTCAATAGTAGCAATTGATAAAAGGTTTTCTCTAAGTGTATTTAACTAATACATATATTAATATGTGACAAATTAAATATCTAACTATGATTGGCATAGACTATAATACAAGTAAACATGATGAAATGGCAGTCACAACTTAATTATAACTAAACTTACTTTTCAGTTCAGTACCACTACACGCAATATATGAAAATTATTAATATTCAACTGGTTGCACATTCACGAATGTGATACGGTGAATATAATTTCAACAGACTTTTTATTTTATTATTTATTAACCGGTTATATTTAAATTTCGATACATCAATATTTCATCATTCGGATTAAAAAGAAATGCCTGATCAAACAGGCGGACTACATTTTCGTCCAAATTTGCAATGTTTTCGTGTTATCGTCATAATAATTAAGTCATTTTGATGATGTAATGTGCATTATGTCACGATAAATTGTATCGTGATTTCAGTTGCAAGCCTAAGTATTAACTTATTACCGAATAAATACGTACATTGTTACAATACGTAATAAATATATTGCGCAATATACCTTTTTACTCAGTTTAATACATTTCGATTTCTTTCGCGGCTTTTTAACGAATTTCAATGAAAGAATAAATCGCGAATAATTCTATTACGAACTATTGTTCCTGCACGAATCGTGTTATTTAATCAATAAAATTTATGTTCATGCCATCAATATGTTATACAAAGAAATGGCGTTGTTTTAATTAAAGAAAATTATGTTAATACAATGTTTGTGTTGAGATTTTCTTTTAGATTAATCATTCTTGTTGTGTTTTATAAATGCACGATATAAATTAATAGCATTAAGAAAATTAGCAATAGTTTTATTACTTCTTTTTTTAATAAAAATATTGAATAAATGATAATAATAAAATAAAATATTATACCATATACGTGGTCTGAAATGTGGAGAGTTTTAATGTACGAATTTTTTTTAATTTGACTTCATTTGTATTTTACAGGGTTTATACACGAATTTTGAAAACTCCGAGTTCAAGGTCAGTATAACTATTAATAAATGCTAATGAACTTTGCTTTATTCAAATATGTCTATATGAGATGAGACGAATTCTTCCGTCTTTGTGTATTAAAATCAAATATTATAAGACCATTAAATATTGCTCAGATAATAATGATGGTAAAGGTGAAGGATTTAGTTTAGTGAAAGACCAAATAGATTATTTATATCATTTAATATAGCGCCTATTTTTTTTTTAAAAACAAATAATCTATTTGAAATTTCAATTTAATAACAAAATTAAGTTAATATTTACACACGTAAATAAATGGTAATACATTTTTCGTATAGGAATTTTTTTTATGCACAACAAATTAATTTATAATCATTAAGACTAATGATTATATAATGATAAGAATATAATATTTTATTTTTCGTATCCATTACGGTAAAAGTACAATAATTATAGAATACAAAGTCATGCAAAAAATGTTGCACTCTTATAAGGTGTATTTCAGTTAACATCAGTATAAAATCTTGCATAAAGTTATGTTATGTTCCATCTCGCGGAACCTTATGCAATATCTTATAAAATCTCATAACATTTCAGAAAAATATGAACTCTTGTAACTTCTTATGCCACTTTGCTGTTATAAAATAAGGTTTTATACGACAGTTCCATAACGATCTTTTTAACCAACAGGACATTAAATGTTATTCAGTTGTTAATAGAACTGATGTAAACAACAGATAAATAATAGAACATAAAGCTCTGAGTTTTTGAAGGAAATTTTTTTTATTTCCCTCAACATGGCAAAAAAGGTACATTATATTATTATATAATTGTTCCATATTAGTAAGTGCAATTTATTCAGTGTTTTAAATATCGTGCATTACGTAATTATATACACTGTATTACTATGTTAAATGTGATTCAAAATGATATATATGCTAAATAATTCAAAGTGCATAATTCTCTTAGAACTTATGATTAGATTTAAATAATAAGACTTGAAAAAACAAACGCTTGCATTTGAATCCGCATCAGGACGGAACCGGTCACTTTTCAAGTGTGGGTACTGTTCATTTTGTTAAACCACTCTTTATAAAGGCGTAAGACCAAGAATCCACGAAGATGAACTATTTCTAATTAAGAACCAAACCTACGAATTTTTGGATAGAAATTCAAATCCACACTGTGAGACAAGTTGGGATAAAGATTATTATAATGTATCTAAAAAGGGGAACGAATGATATCTTGTTATACATAACATTCAGTTTAAAAAAAGTTATGAGAATGTTAAATAAGACAAAAAGATATCATTTCCCCATTTTTAGATACAGTATAATAAATTTAACCCCAACTTTTCCTCAGTTCATTCGACAAAAATGAAATTTTAAATACAATGCAAAAGCAAGTTTAACATTTTTAACCAGTTTAATCCTTCAGTTACCCTTGAATTAGTAGATATAGACACTGTTCAAGGGTCTTGGAAATTTGAGTACAGCCTATGCCGTTCGCCAAATGATAACTGAAGACAATGAGTGGAGACTAGGAATAAAGGAAATTGGACGGATGAAAAGGGACAGAGGAAAAAGTGGTGGTCAACGGGCGTGATCAATGAAACGATACGCGAGACAACGGATAGACTTCTGGATCTTCACTTTCGAGCGCTCCCCACTCGGCACTTCGCACCGGCTGAGACGACGCCAAACCATTTCTCCCGCCGCCTTTAATTCAAAAGATACAGTCCGAGGTGAACCATCTACCCATAAGGTTTCGAGCCCACGTTTCGACCACTGACCATGTTCGTACCATCGAGCGGAACAAAGACACCGAAACGTTCGTCCCCAGTGACCAACAAGTGATCCTAACTATGGTATATCCCGAAAGTGGTTCCTGCGAGACGCGAACAAAGAGGTCCACGCTTGACCATGAGTCTGACCGCGTGAAATTGTCGCGCGGATAAACGGCAAATAAATAGCAAATAAATCGATAAATAAATAACAAAGAAGTAAATAAGAAGCGAACGCTCGATTTGACCGAAGGCAGAATTTACTGCTGGTTCTCGCTCCACGTGATCCGCGCGTCCCTTAAAATGATCCAACAGACGTTGACGGTTCTGGTCCTCGCGACCTCCCTCGTTTTAATCGCGAACGCAAAGCAACGAGTGCCGGAATCGAACGACGAGGTGTCCAACCACAGGATCAGGAGCTTGCCCGAGGTCGCGAGGTCGGGCAATGGCAATTGGACGACCTTGACGGAAGCCCTGGACCTTTTCAGTGCCGGCAATCTTGTGCGAAACTGGGCGGAGGGCAAATTCCCCGTGAGCCCGCAATGCGACAAAGACATTACGAGATACGTCCAAGGAATACGGAACCATGAGTTATGGGCCATCAAAGGTACGGACTTTTTATGACGTTGTAACGACAACTGGTTCTGCCAAGGGCGTCGTGTCGGTGATGGTTCACGAACAAGTTTCAGAGGGTACTTTTTACGAGGAAATGCGTCTTACTGGAATACTTTGACTTTTTTATAGTATTCTTCATGGCATGAAAACAAAGTGCAAATTTGTTTTTGCAGATTTCTTGCAGTGAGAACAATTTTTATTTGTTTGTTTATTTTCTTTGATATGATCTTTTCTGACATGTTGCTTTTTGCATCTGAAAAAGATTATAGAATGTACTTATATTTTTTTTGCACATTTTATATGGAGAAAAGATTTCATTAAAAATTACTATACTTGTCATCAGTATCGCATTGGATTATTAAGGCAACTAAAATGTGATATTTTATTTATATACAAAATATCAATTGAACAATTTTTTTTAATGGAAAATTGCCTTTGATAGGGATTTAAATATATTTATATTTCGTACTAAGTAAATATACATCATTGGAATATACTTTTCAAAATTACTCCAAGTTATTTATCATTTGAAATTGTTTAAAATTTTGGCACTTGAATGATTGCTTATCCAAAAAGTCGGTTGGTTACAAAATGTATAAATGTATTTTGACACATTTCTCCCATTGTTTCCTTAAATATTGAAAGCATGGAGTTATTATTTTCGCGAACTCAGTTCACTTACTCCGCTGCTGAGAATATTGTGAAATTTTAACAGCAAAGTCCCGTCTGGTCAGCTAAAATTATTATACCAATAGAAAGTTTACGAGAGTCGTAACACAATGAGCAGGCAGTGGTAATGGACGACTGGCAAAATTCCTTGTTGTGTATCAATGCAAATTTAAGCAAAAAATGTGCGAATTTGAATACAATGTTTAATTTTCCAAAAATTTAAATTCAAACATCATCATTACGTTACAAATGTTTTCACATGTAAAATGACAAGTAGAATAATAGAAAATTTCATTGCATAATATGCAACTTATTATTCATTACAAATAAACTATTTGTATAACAATTCAGATTGGCGTCTGATTGTTACTGACTGTTACTACTGAAAACGTGCAAAGTCCAACGCGCCTTATGAATAATAGGAAATATCAAACACTAAAGTCAAGTTACATTGCACTTTTATTACATTATCTATTAAATCTCAGTTGACTCGATTATTATGTAATTTAGGCAGATCATTAAATTTTGCCTTAATTATACAATTTTTATTACCCTCCTCTTGTATATAAGAGAAATTAGTTTTCATATTCTCTGTTTGACAAAGACCATTACCACAAATTAATTTTACAACTTAAACATCAATTAATGTGATACTTCCTTTTTCACTGCCGCAATTAATTCGCACGAACGACATTTAAGGGTAATTTGTACAACACGATTTAAAATTCTTTTTTTAAATAGCATTATGTATAGGAAAACGTTAGAATTTCGAAAAGAATGTATTCAACGGAACAAACTTATGAAGAAACTCGATAATGCAGGCTGAAAATGCAGGAATTTGAAATTTGTTGATATTTGTAGGAAACACATTAACCGAAACAACGTCTACTGTCAATATTTATTCAAAGTTGATCGACTTTGAACGTTGCTTCTATTACCATAATTAAAGGTGTTTAACACGCATTTACCACTGGATATTTAAATGCCGTAATCGCATTGAATAAACACGGAGAACACCAAAATTATTTATGAAAATGGAAATAGAAATGGAGGCTTGGAACTTAACTGTTCTAAAATACCATTATTTAGTGATACCTTTGTTGCCATGTTGAGGGAAGTAAAAATTTATAAGCCGATAAATTAGGCTGTATTATTATGTAGATAAAATGGGCTGTCATTAAGTTTCACTTTCTATGACAGCTGCATTACAAAAGGGTGGAAGTAATGAAATTGCGATGGCAATTCCCAAACAAAAAGTGGCAACGCGAGGATCGCTTTCGACCGGTGCATTTTACTTTCCTCGGTCAATGTCACTCACTTTTCGCAAGGTTCACTACGCGTAACAAGACCGACTGAATTTTGCGGCGAATTATAACGAACTTGCGAAAAGACCCGTTTCGTTGCTATTTCGCGGCCACAATTACTAGCCTCGATGAGGAACTAGGAACAATTTGTACATTACCATAACAGTAGAAAGGAAAAAAAAGGAATCTTTTTACTTCATAAACTTTTCGAAGTAAAATATTTAAATAATAGCACGTTACTTGAAGAGGAAGTAAATAATTTACATGAAAAAAATATTTTCTTCCGTATTGGGTGCAACCATTTGTTTCCCATAAAAACAAGCTGGTAGTCTGAGTCGAAGATGAGATTTTATTAACTTAAAAGTATACAATTGACAATTTCACCTTAAGAAAGTTCTTATAAAAGGCGGGTGGAATAATTATTAACAAATTCTCGAGTCATTAATTTAAAAATGCAAACTTGTTCGTGACAAATTGTTAGATATATTTCACGGTTTTTAATTCTAGCTTATTTATATTTTTATAGATCTAAGGAAGATCTAAATTTTAAGATCAAAGCGTTGATTTGAATTAGCAAACATATAAAATTTTATTTATAATTGGTCTGCTTAATTATTACTTCATGATTGTAAGAAAAAAACACAGAATAAAAGTATACAATTAAGTGTTAGGTACAAAATTTTGTTTTAAATATTTTAATCCTAATTTAAAGGGTAAATGCTGCTGGATTATTTTTCTCTGTATTGAATTACTAGAACCCAATACGAATATCCTAATTCTGATGTGATTCTTAACCAGTACTGGTCCAGGGTTATTACTCCTGTACATTTTTTCAGGACTAGGCTTTTATTAGTTCTGTTCTGGTAAATCAAAAAAACATAAATATATCCAAACAGTTGTATAGTAATATTGTTAAAAATTGTATAATGAAAGAAAATCACCAAATTTGGGTAGAGATGATCTCAAAACCTATTCCTAAGACAAATGAACATTTAAGATTAATGCGACGTTTACTGCCATTAACATGTTTTAAAAATGCAAATCGCACATTTGCCACTAAGTTCGCAAATTACAGTCGACAGTTATCAAGGATAAGAGTAGAAAAAATGTAAATAAAAAGATGCGTATCGCCTACACGGTAGATTAATGGTATTTTATTTAATCATTTTGATTAAAAGAGTTTAAAAGTCCTCACAGAGTTTTCCTTGAATTCTTTGAAGATCCTTGACACATTAAAATTTATCTTTTTGAAATAATAAATTCTATTTAACTGAATCATGCAGCATCAAATGAAAAAATTTGTCATATATGATTAAACGTGAAATCATTTGTTTAAGATTAACTTATATAATTTAAAGACAGTAGCAGTTCCTCTGACTTTGCACTGTTGTTTTTGTCACAAATCCTATGTTTTATCTGATTAAACTTTTTAATTCATTTACGAAGCGATAAAACTTCCATCCGATTGGGAATTTATAAATATTTATTAGAATATTCAATTGGAAATATTTACACCTTTCCCAAAATAACGGTTATTGCGCTTACATTAAAATTAAAATATTTCTATTATTTTTTTATATTTTATAGATCATATTTATCTAAAAATATAACATTTTTCTTATGCGCTTCTATGTTTCATTTTTAATGGAAATTTTGTTTTTGATAATGCAAAGAAATACTTAATTAACTATGTTAATACATATATATTTTTAACAATGTTTCTTACTTTGAACAGTATGTAAGTAAAAACTTCTTAGCGCTTCTTGAATCGAAGGTGAACATTTGTTAAAAAAATAAACAAGGAAAACCATTTAAAGTACTTAATATTACAAGGAAACACTTGCTAAATGTTGAAAAAAAGTAAAAAAAAAAACATTTATACTTCAGAAAATAGAATTGCTTAAACTTTAATTAAATTTTTAACTGAAATAGTAAAATCAAAATTAATTTATTTCTTTTACTTTATTATTTTTGTAAATAGAAAATAATTATTTATAGTCAAACGTTGTTTAAGATTATCTTATTCTTTTATTTTACGAACTCTTTTAAATGTTTATGTATATATATATATATTGAACGGGATTTGTTGAATGAATGAATAATTAAAGTAATCATAAATAACGCTAGAAATCCTATTTGTTCCTTAATATCCTCATTACCATTGTACGTGATGCAAATTTTTAGTTCAGTTTAACACTCATTCTGTATAAAAGTATTATTTACATAATATGCAAAACGATCATTTTTATGCACATTGGCATCCTTCATAATAAATATGAAAAGACTTTCTTAAATCATTAGTCATAATTAAGCAGATTGCACCTAGATATAAAATTGTCGTAAATTATATCTAGATATATATGTCTCTAGGTGCGAGTTTCCTGGGCAGTGGATGAATCAGTAAAACTAACACGCATCGTGCATAAAAAATTTAATGACTCAATTAAATGCAAATTAATTTTATTCAATGAATCTTTAAATTCAAATATCTAACTGTCCAAACAAAACTTTCAAAAATGTATTCGAATAATTTTAAAAGATATTATGTTCGAAACTGTCAATTAATATTAAGCATATTTATAAACATATAAACTGATTATTGATGGTTAAATTATATAAAACAAATTATATTTTAAAATCTAATCGAGTAAAGTCGAGAAGTTTTGAGTACGAGTACTTTCGCAAATATTTTTCGTATATATATATCTATGCCTTAGAAAGTAACGAAGTAAGCTCTGCCGAACTATTTTTGTGCCTTAAATTACTATAATTATGGACATTGCATAATTTGGGAGTGAAATAATATCGACAATGTATTATAAGTCAATCTGATACAAAGAGAAGTGATCCAGTTATTCTTTTATTAATTTCGCGAACACGCAACGAGTTATTGAACTTTATTTCATAAATGAATGCTAGAAATTTTTTAATTTCTCATAATATTAAATATGAAACATATTTATATTAAAGAATTGAATAAATGAATAAATAAATGATAATTAAGTATATCTAGTTTGTTCAAAAATTGAATGAATACTTTAAGAATAAAAAAAAATTATTTCAGCATTACACAAAGTGATGCATGCAAATCAATTATCAGAATTTCCGGATCCGTGCTGAACGCGATAAAAAGATGAAAGTCCGCGCTGTTCTATTCTCAATTTTTATTTTCGCTAGTAAAAGTGAATATGACGACGTCACGCTTTGACACCATAATACAGCATGATTTAACCAACAGGAAAGTTGTCACGATCTTCGTTGCCTTGCACACTTAGAGTTTCGGACTGTTATATTTGCATTGCAATGCCGTCCGTTTAAAAAGTCAATCATTTTTTTCTTTCTGCAGCTGCATAATCGCTCGTTACAGAAAGTAATTCATTTCCTGAATTTAAGCTCGTTTAACTACCAATAATGTTGATTTCCAAAAAAAAGAACTACTTCCCCTTTTTTATTCCGGGGAAAATCAATTTAAGTTTGATCTGAAATTTTCATCTCCTTCAATTAGTACTTATTGCTATATATTACAATAACTTAGTGAGACATTTGCATTTATATAATCCCTCATGATATGATATATCAAAATTAATAAAACTAGACCATTGAAAGTGTTTTTCACAAATAGTGAAACGTGACGCAGTGATGATGCAGTCGGTGAGTGTATATTAAAAAATGATTTCGCAATCTTAAGCTTCCCTAATCACATTTTTTTATCTAATTCCACATTATATAATAATTAAAGCATAAGGAATGCCATAAATGCACGTATATCCCCGAGTCATTATAAAATACGGTAGCAACTACTAATAAATTTCTTTTTGCATGGAAAAGTGGTATCTGCAAAAGAATACTAAGGATTAGCAGTTAAGGTTCATTGTTATAGTAACGAGCTATTACATAAATTAAATAACACGCAACGAATTATTTTACGAATCTGTGAAAATTGGATTGCCAATTGGAACGCCACTTTTTGTCGCGCGTTTTTTCATTCGCGTTTCGTTAGAACAAGCGTCACATTGTAATAAACAATATGTAATGTATAAACAGCACATAAATTACACACACTTGCCTATAATGTAGGTCGGAATGGAGTAATTCCGAATTCGACTGCGACGCGTATTTAACATACGAAATAGAAAGCGCGTTATTGGTGCGAATATGACATTGCAACAGTTGCGACATCGTCTAAATGCCGTTGGCATGAATAGCCGTTTGTTCCACTTAATTAAAGATTACCCAAGTACAAAAGATGACGTACCGAGAAGTCGATGCCATCTTTTTCGTGCGTAATTATTTTTATTGTACGTTAATGCCGGGTATTTGCAAACGTTTCAAATAATAAAGTTTACTGCTGGTTGGCAATTAACAACTTCGAAACAATTCCATTTAAACGACATTCAGTTTCGTTGAAGAATAATGGTACTGAAAAATGAAACGTTTTCAAAATACAGAAAGTAAACAAACTTTGTTTTTGTTTTGTATTTATATCCATTCTTATGTCCTTTGGATGTAAATAAACAATGAATGTACATTTCAAAATTTCCCGCCAATCTCGTAAAATTTCAATTTTCATTTCAGTTACATTAACTGACCCCGAAAGTTGACCGAACTATTTTACATACTTTTCCTTTTCTTTTCCTTTTTATACCTTTTTTCTCAGTATAATAATACCTATTCCTAACTTTAATACCGCCTTAAACCGGATTAAATGAAAAAAAAATAATAAAAATAGAAACAAACAAACAAAGCAGAACGAAAAGAAAAAACTGACCACAAGAAAATGAAAAGAAAGATTCGATTTTAAAAGAACGACAGCCTACGCTATGTGAATTCTTTATCGTAATCATTAGCATAGCTCTCCAAGTGAAAATCATAGTGCTCCATTTTTTCCATCGTCGTAAACACAGTCACGAAGCAAACAATGCCCATAATTGTTTTCAAACAATGACTACCGACTGACAATTAGCTGTTCGATACTTTTTATACACCAATCAGCAACTTAAACTTCATACTCGTCGCTTCTTCGCGGCAAATTAACATACCGTACTTCTCTCACTTAGAGCACAATTTTGAATGTCACATGCTAATCAGAGTACGAGAAAAAAAAAGTTGCGTTTGAGAAAAATTACGTCGTGAGAGATTCGTCCGGCATTATTAATGCAAAATTGTAATCAATGCAAGAGAGCCTTTCTCTTTCCAAATCACTTTCCCCGGGTAACGTCGATAGGTCATGCCGTCGGAACGTAGATAGCGTTAATATAAATCAGGACCATCCTCCGATTCTTCATCGGTTACGCAACGCCAGTAGAATTTATCGTGGTGGTACCGGATATGTATAGGCTTTTATGGTAAGAAACGGCGGAACAAAAAATAATCATCTCTCCCAATAGAGGAGCATTAAAAAAAATAATAATGTCTATGGGATATATTTTATCACTTTTCCTCGAACATCACGCTTCCCCTCCGTTAAACAAGCATGAACTTTCACCGGTCTCGTGTGGCCAAAAGCAGTTTCCGATCACATTTTTTGGCCGTTGAAAAGTTCAGTTCTGATAATTCCACCTGTTCGAATAAGGCTTCAATATCTTCTTGGTATTACATAAGGTGATATATAAATTTATTGGTAAAGCTGTAAATCATAAAAGGAACGGAATTCTTTCGATCAATCTTTTTGGGCCTGTAAACAGAAATTGGATCATTTTAATTAAACTGGATTATTTTAATAGTAATTTTGATATCGATCACAAAATTTCTACTTGGTAATTAAGTTGAAACAGTATATTACTTTTTTTTTGAGACTGTAATTCTTTGAGTATATAAATGCCAGGATTAAAAAAAATGAATTTTCAATATCAGGTTTCATTTGTATAAGTAAGTGGTTACTACTATTCAGTTGAGTTAATTTAATTAACATATTAATTTATTTATTTATTTATATATTCGTTTATATAACTATGCATGTTATGGGAACAGTGAAAGAATATATCTCTTGATTTTTATTAATATTATTTATGTAATCAATTTTCTATGGGACATCTATAGTAATAGACATTATCATTGTCAGACTCATAGTTGATTTAGTTCGGTAAAAATATGACAAAAATCTGAGATATTAATTTGTTACTTGAGAAAGAATATCGGTCTGAATAACAAACGTCATGTAAACTTAAGCTAGACTGTTTATCAGATCAGTTTTAGATTTATGCCAAATTAAATCTATGTTAACTCGACTGTGTCCAACTAGAATTAATTTAAATTAATTTCATATTAATTTTTTCCATGTGAAGAATCAAAAACGTTTTTCTTTACTCGTGTCAACTATTTTATGTGTAATTACAAGATATTCGTTTGTAAAATTAGTTCTCAGTTTCCATTAAATTCTATAAAATCTTTCAAAAATGAAATAAATAGAAAAAGAAAAAAAAATACTTGATATAAACCTTCAGAAAATATATAACGAAATCATGTTTAACAAAATGAATCATTTAGTTCCAATTACGGGATTAGAAGTAATATTTTTAAAACAGAAATTTTAAAGGCAGTCAAAAATATTTACATCGAATAAAAAGTTCATTTAAATATGTTGAAAATAAGAATAAAATTAAGATAGGAAGTAACGATCACGTCAATTATAATTTGATATAAATTAAATGATCGATGTTTTTCAACAGTCATTTTTCATTTGTATACAATCATAAATTACTTATTAAGTCGTAGCAAAAGTGAACGTCCTTGTTTGAAATAAATTTAGTGGATCAAGATCTTATCAAAAGAAGAAAAAGAAGTTAAATACATCCAATAATATATACAAATTCAAATAACAAAGAATGTTCTAGATGAAATCGAATATAATATCGTCAGATTATTGTCAGGATATTTTATATTATTCCCAAACTAAAATAATTATTTTCAGTATATTATATATTTCTAATGCATCTTAAATTCTAATAATTTCTTAAAATTTATTCAAATTTCTCAAAAAAAAAATATCACTTTAATCTCGGTTATTTTATACACTGAAATTGTACATAATTTAATAAAAACAACGATCATTTACAGGATCATAAATTAATAATAAAATGCATATAACTGCGATGTGCAATCGAGTGATAAATGACTCAAAGAAACGTTTTTTTTCTAGTCTGCGCGTAAACTTAATTATTCCTAAGATGATTGAGCGAGTAAAATTATAAAGCGTTGCAAGATTCGACGAATAGGAATGTTGAGTTAAACAATGTCAGTTGCAAAAGCGTGGAAAGAGAGTAACGCGAACATGGCCCGTGAACTTCGCGGGAACGAAAACCTCGACAGTGAACGCAATGTCTGGTAAACGCAATCTCGAGAAATAAACTGGTTACAGTATGTAAGGACGCATGACTTGTAAGACCACTTTCGTTAATCAGTTTCACGTGAATTCGCAACATATTTGTCACCGAATCGTCTCGTAAATTTTTTTGCTTGCCCACTAAATTGGTTCGTTCCTTTTCCTTTGTTTTTGCTCGTTTGATATATGAAACATATTTCGAAAACAAATCAAAAAAAAAAGTTAAACCTTTTTCATAGTGAATAAATGAGTGTCGAGGGTTTGATTAATTAGTGGCAACGACTGAGAGCGTAGTGGTAAAATTTTAGTTTGGTTAATAATAGGAAAAAAAATGGACGGTAGTATAACATAATTGAGGAACGAGAAAGTGATGAAGTAACACGCACTATTACTGAACTAAATAAAGTTTCATCTAGAGCATAAGATGAACGTGACGTAATTGCAAATATTTTTTACCTTCGACAAAACGCAATATTTGAAACCTCAATTGTTCACTGAGAGGATAATTAAATGAACATTGTGAAATCGCTTTGGTAAAAATTGAACACATATGAATACAAAAGAAAAATGAAACAAATCTTTAATTTGTACTTTATAGTTTAGTTTATGATTTTAACATTTAAAAATTAAATATTTGAATGACTTTTAATCATACATGCAAAAAAATAAAACAGTTAATATTCCCATATAAAATTGAATTCAAACCCCAAAAGACAATTTATGAACATTCTTATGGTAAATTATGAAATAAATACTATAATGAAGCATTTACTCCAATAAATCTGTAAAAATTCCAATAAATTTATAGGAAAAAGTACTTCATTTTACCATTTATTTCATATCTTATTATAAGTATGTTCATAAGTTGTCTTCTAGGGTTGGAATCCAATTTTTACACGTTTTTCATATTCAATCGTTCATAAATGATATTCATTATTTTAAATACAGACAAATATTCATAAAAAATGACTCGTTTAAAACTGCACTAATTTTTCTTACTACATATTTAAGAATATATTTAATTTCATATTAGTTTTTCGCCATAACTCAAAGCGTCAAATTAAATAATACTTCTTTATGTAACTGACAACTCGTCGCACAACACCTCTCCGCCCCATCAATTTTTTCACATATCCCTGAACATGCATAAACGCGTGTAATAAAAGTCAATGTGTTTCGTGACGTCTGGCAATTGGAATTATACAATATGTAATTATATAATCTAATTATCATTATGTGTTGCAATGAATGCAATAAACCAAATGCATTCACTTTAACATACATCAAACTGCGGACTGTCAATATGAGGTTTAAACGTGGCCGCTGTTCCTTTTTGCGGTTCGCAAATAATTAACTTCATCCGCGCAACAACTTTTCAATAATTTATCCCAAATTATTTTTCTCGGGGGGATTAAGTAAATTTATGTACTACTCTTTGTAAACACAAAAGTGCTCAAGATCATCCCTTGAATAATGGGTTGTATGATAATAACCATTGACGTTTCAGATACGCCAATTGTATAGAAACAATGGAGTCAATCAGTATTATTAATTGAACAACTTTTTACGACACATTAAATACTTGTACCTTGGACAATCCACTTATTTGTTCGAGTAAACGAGGCATTTGACAAACTTGGAGAACGGCTAATTACTACTTTCGCCATTGTCCTTTGTGACACGTTCATTTTTTCTTGCCAATTACTTTTTTTGACTCAAAAAATCAATTCATTGTCATTTTACGACTTCGGATAAATCACAACTGAACAGCTCGTTTCAATATGAATTGCATTTTATTCTCCATTGATCAATGACAGACTTTGTTATTGTACCTAAGTGACCGTAAAGTTTGCGACTTATTTTAATCTTTTCCATTCATTAATATCCATCTTCAATGTCGTACGCGCGTTATTAATTTTTCATAGTTATTAGAGTACTGGTTGGTAATCGATTTTGCGTCAACTGTTTTCATTCGCTTGTCGATGATACTTGGTTTTGAAGTTTCATTGTAAAATAAATTACCATACAATAAGGTAACTGCGAGAGCATAATGGTTATAAAAAAAGAAATTTGCTGTAAAATAAATTGAATGTAATACGTGTCCTAAAAAGCGTTTTATTTATTAATTTTAGTTGGCCATTTCACGTGCGTTATCACTAAAAATAAATATTTTATTCACACTAATGTTTTTGCTTGTAGGTACATTTGGATCTAAAATATTACATTATAATTGAAACATTTACATATATTATGTAAATTTGTTGTATCTTTCATTAGTCATTTGTAGTCGGTGACTATATATTGTAATGTTAAACCTCATTTTTTTTGTCGTGTGGGTGGATACTTAATCGATCTATAAACGACATTGGTTTGCGATGCATTATCGTCTCAAATTTGGAATTTAGATGTGGCCAATAAATAAATTTGCAAAACCCGTGTCTGTGTCATCGATGCAATATGTATTTTCATTCATTCAATAAGTTGATACGTTATTGACAAGTTTGTGTAATGTGAAATACATATGAAATTTAAAACCTGGTACACGTAAAGGAGTCAGAACTTTTAGGGTAGAACCAGTAATAACTTTATGAGAAAATATTATTTTGAAGGATTGATCCCTTTTATTCTTTATCTTAAATTCAAAATTTAAAAAGAAAATATCTACTATTAAAAACAATAACAATTATATCAATTTCATTTCATAAAAAAACCTTTTTATTTTATTCATATATGCGAAAGTTTAGATTAGATAAGATAATGACAAATAGTAGTAATTATACTTTGTTCATAAAATTATGTTCCTTTTATTTTCTTAATAAGTTCATTGAACGGAAAGTGCAGCTTTTTATAATGGGAAACTTCAACTTAACATTGAAACTGCTGTCAAATAAGAGAGTTGTAAAATATTGATGACTTTATTATGCAGCTTTATTTCTATGATTTATGTTTAATTAATTTGTTTTTAATTTGGCTTCTATTATATATAACATAATTGATTTTACTTAGAGAAAACGATATTTTTTTTAATTTAAAAGAGCGTAAAATCGAGAAAAAATTGACCACTATAAGACATATGATAAGCGGAAAATTTTCATTAATAAACTTAATTTATATTTAAATGTAAATATTGACAATAAAAATGAAACTTTTTTTAAGACAAATCGAAAATAGTTAAATGTTCACGACTTTCCAAGTTTTTGCTTATTGAAAACCAGAAACGTTCTTAGTTTTTGTTAAAATACTTCGACTCTTATTAATCAATTTTTAAACTTCCGGAAAAAGTGGGAACACAAAAAGTGAGAAAGTCGAATGTTAATAATATAGTTGTTAATGTACTGATGAAAAGTTAGGGCGAATAAATTGTTGAACAGTTCAACTCTTCAGATATTTTTTAACATATTATAAACATTTATGAATATTTTAGAAGGGGGAAATTTCTTGCAAAATTATATTCATCGTACAAATTAATTTACTTTCATTAACTATTTCCGTTTTTCGATCAGCCATTTACTTACTTTGCATTCATGCTTTTTATTTAAATAAATATAAGATGTGACATTTTTTAATTTCATTTTATTTTCACGTGTGTGAATAATCTTCGCTGAATATGCTGTCATAAAAATGGGATAAAGGTTTTTTTAATTTAAAAGAAGTTACGTAAATTTAATTTACCGAGAAAGTAGAGAAAAAATTAATATATAGGTCGTGGATCGAGTTGATAGGGAAATTCATAATAGGTACGAAGTTTAATAAGCGTAATCTGAAGAATTACATAAGTTATATATGTTCATGCTTTATAAATATTACACGTAATTACAAGAGATGATATTTCTGTACTAAAAGAAGTATATACCTCTCCATCTACTCTCATTCAAAGTTGATTTATATAAAAAATAAGATTATTTGGTATAATATCATTGTAACGTATTAACACTGCGTTTACTACACGTTAGTTTAATATATCGTGAAATCTACAGTTAGATGGTAATTTTTAAAAAAATGTATTCAGCGATTTAAAAAACAAACAACATTAAATGGTAAATAAATGTGAAGTGAACATAAATAAATCAATAAATGTGAAAATGTTTTCTCTTTAATCCGTTATGATAAAATCGATATAACCAATTAATGTAATTATGTATTAAAATTTATGTTCCAAAGTGAATCACTTAATCGTCTGTTACTTTTTAGTTTTGCACAAAATTAGTTCGAATATTGCGAGGAATTTATTAGTAATTACTATTATATTTAGTAATAACTCGGAGGTATGTGTGCATTTAAAATGTTAAAAAAATATATTTTTGTACACGAACAATTAAATATATAATAAATATTATTAGCTAATTTTTATATTTATGTGAAAACCACAACTGTCAAACTAAAATGATAAATACTACAACTGATATTTTAACAATGAACTACATTTAGTTACATTTTTATATACAATTAAAAAATTCCACTTCTCAAAATTAAAATTTTCTTTTTCTCGGTATTAAAGTTGATATTAAACTTTAAGTGGAACAAAAAAATCTTACTTTTCGGTTTCCATCAAAGAGAGAGAGAAAAAAGAATGACAGACCTAAATAGCATTTTGATACCGGTACCATTAGCTGAAAGTGACGTTTCCCGTTATCCGCAAACGAGTAAATGGTCATTTGACGCGTGTGCAATAACGGAACGTGTATGACTGCGCGCAAACGAAATCCCCCCGTGACGCAATAATTGCGATTAATCAGCAAGTCGTCGGAGAGCGCAACGCTGCCTCTGCAATGATTGAATAATCCCGATTACTTCCCGAATAGAAAGTCTTATTCAATTCCGCGGCTCTAACGAGCGCAACTTTTGTAGGCCGGCCGATTTACCCATCTACATACAATGACGGCATAAATGCAGTCTGCGGTTTCAATTTGTTTGCCCTCGCCTTTCGTTCTCGAATCGCTCAATCTCCGCCGCGTACCCGTGACATAATAACAATTAGCACGCATTTTTAATTACATTAGATAATTGTGCAACTGCGCGCACGGTTATCGTGTATGACATAACGACTTTTTCAGCCGCAATGGTATTAACGTTAAGGTGAAACCTCGCCGGCACATGAAGTTCAAGCCCCGAACGGTGTCCTCCAAAGAGAAATTTCTTTAAATCCAGAAAATTCCTCTCTACGCTATCGGCGTTTTATGTTCTTTCTATTTATTTAGCCGGGACTCGATTACTGTTACCTCGGACTTGTAATGTTAATTTCTTTTACGCGGAGAAGGATATTAAAGATTAGAAGCCAGGGGATTTGAATTTTAATAAACTGAATTCTAATTTTTGACAAACTTTTTATTCTATGTTTTGTCTGCTCATTAAAATATAAGAAATAGAATGTCAACTTGTACATAATGGTACCGTATGATGACCTTGTAAAAATGAAACATATTTGGACATATGTTTTTTCTTGATACATATATGGTTATATAGGGACATGTATGTTTTTTTTTCTTAGTTTATACATGGCCATATATGGTTGATATATGGTAATAATTGGTTTTAATATGAGGAAATTATTAAAAGCATATATGGCTAGAATATTGTGTCAATTATTACCATATATTGATCAGGTATTAAGAAAAAACATATATGGTCATATATGGTTTAAGGGAATAGAAAATTATTAATCTTCAATAATATTTGCAAGAATGCTCCAAAACCTGTTCCACCCTGAATCTTACACTTTTTGTCCATAGAACGGTTAATTTTCTTCATCACAAAACGATCAATTGTTAAGAGAACAAAAGCTTTGACTTCGAAAGCTCGAAAGATTTTAAATCGGCCCGGTAATGTGAAATTAATTTGATAATGAAATAAAGAAGTCAATGTTACAATGTGTGCGTTGTGAATTCGCTCGAAAAATGGGGCCGAAGCGTGGATTATGTAACACTGGTAGAGTCGAAAGGTCTGACTGCAACTCGACGATTCACATCATCGGTGACCCACTTGGAGCACCCGGAACACTTTCGCCTAAACCAGCTATGATCGACCGCCGTTTCCGCTTGAAAATGTCACAATTTGTGAACGCGTCGTTATATTAATTGATTGAAAATCCAACGATTGTCATTAACGCGTGGAAACGTTCGTCGACGTCATCGGGAAGTCTCGTTTAACCCGACGACGCGCGGTTCGCGACAGGAGAAAGCTCGGTCAAAACTAGTATTCTGAAAATGAAAGTGATGCAGCATCTTTATTCTAAATTTTATGCGACAATTAATTCCTATATTAATTCCTATAATAAAATAATTAATAGTAAAATTCAAAAACGAGGTTTTAGTAGGAAAAATAATAAAAATTACTTTTATGATCATCATTTTTACTATTCTTAATAGTAGAAATTTTAATTTTTCAGACATGTCCCTAAATTAATATAAAATATTATAATATTTTAGTATTAATTTCATTCAATGTAAAAAAAGAATTTGTGGAATAATGATTATACATTTTATAATAATTTATAAGTAGAAAATAATAAAGAAATATAATTAAATTAATTCAGTTTAATATTTAGTATAATTTAAGATAAAATGACCACTTTTGTGGGTCGAAAAAAGCAAGTTGATAAACTTTCCTTATACTTGCTTTCTTTATTATTTAATTTTACAGTAATTTTCTCACGCGCAGCATGTAAAATAAGAGAAAATTATTGATTCATTTTTGTAATTGCGTGTTCATGATAAGTTACTTTAAATTTCCATAACGAATTGTTTAGTAACTACACCAACAAACAAATCCCCTGGTACATCTCGTAATTTGCTGAAGCACGCAAACTTCGTGTTTAATTTTTTATTTAACGTTTTTTTCTTCTTCTCTCAACGTCTGAAATTTATGTAATTAAGAATAATAACATTGTATTGAAACTGAATTATCAATATATACTTTTTAACTTAACGTTGAATAAGTGTGTTCGCGCTATAATGTATACGAGGAGCGATAAATACGAGACTGACGTAAAGTTTCCCGAAAGATTTTCAACATACCTACGAATAAACACGAAGCATGTAAATTTAACGTCAGCATTTCTAAATTTTATAATAATGCAACGGCATCATTGATATTCAAAATTAAAAAAAAATTAGTGTTAAGTAGGTCTACTCGGTATTTACTCAAATAGATGTAGTAATTTTTAATTTAAATTAATTTATAAATAAATTAAAAATATTACCATACAAATTATTGAGTATGTTCTATAAAAAAAAGAGAACTATTATATTGAGAAGGGCCCTTAAAAAGTACTGTAAATTCTGGCAATTTAAACACATCGCGTTTAATTAAATTACAAATTAGTTCGTTTGTAAACAAAAATTATATTATATTGTTATCTTTTTAAGAATTATTCAAATGATATATTTAAGATTAAGATATATATCTTCTATTATTTCTACAACTGATTAATTATTCTAATTTAGATGTTAAGGTTACTGAACCCATTAACTAACCGAAGGATGTTATTTTTAGAAATACTATGAGCAAAATTTTTTTTTAGAAATGAAATTCGCAGAATACATTTCCACGTGAAATTACCATGTAGGTTTCCGTATGGAATTTCTACCTGGAATTTCGACATGGAATTTAAAACTTGATCAATTAGATGTGTTAAAGAAACTTGGAAGAGAATTCCTTATGGAATTTCTTAAATAGTTTTATTAAGATTGTACAAGTAAATTAATAATATTTTTTCCTTAACTCGACTAAAATTGTGATAAATTAATTACTCAAAAAACAATTTACTATTCCTTTATTTCAATA
Source organism: Leptoteleia sp. ZL-2020 (assembly GCA_022817305.1). NCBI lineage: Eukaryota > Metazoa > Arthropoda > Insecta > Hymenoptera > Scelionidae > Leptoteleia > Leptoteleia sp. ZL-2020. Next base: position 26,674 of record JABFPN010000922.1, read on the forward strand.
TTTTCCCCCTCTAGACCCGCCCTTGATTGTATTTTCGTTTTCAATTTCTTACATTCAACCTTGGTATTTAATAATGAAAATCAATTTAATTTCAGCTGACGATGCGTCAGGAAGGTACACGAACGGCTTTCTGTGGGGCAACACGTATTTCATCGGTTCAGCTGCTGAATGTTCTTATATTGGTTACAACAAGAATACGAAGGAAATTAAATATATCCCTGGATCCTCATTGGTTACCGACGTTCAGGGATATGATAATAAGCCAAAGAAAGTGAGAGGACATTCTGGCTTCAGCGGAGATGCCTCTTTGCTAAATGATATCAGCGACGAACCGCCTTATCCTCTTGGTTTCTTCATGCTGAGAATTTCCATTAATGGAACGTTCACTCCATTGGTAATTTCGTTGATTGATTTACATCAATATTTATGTGGAAATATCATCCCGGCTCGTTCGTTCACCGCTTTCTTCCTTAAGACAAAAAAATACTTCTTTTGGAAGAATTTTTTTTCTCTGACGTTAACAGTACCGTTGATGAAATAATATTTAAAAGAAAAAGAGGGATTTAGAAAAATATTAGATAAATAACGCTTAACTGGAAATGATATTGTAAATTTGTTATGAGAAATCGTAATACGAAGTTTTTAGGGATGTAAAATTTTGTCTTACTAATGTTCATTGCAAGTTTGAAATAAGAAAAATAGTAATAGAATAGACAAATTGAAATAATTAATCCAAATAAGTTAGGAAACGTGTTTCTGTGCAAGTTAATTGTGGAAGAAATAGGAGTCGTGTAATCGAAAAGATTTTACGTATACAGTGAAGAGATAAGAAATGGAAAATTGTGCATTCTAATTTGTATCCGATGTACCGCGTGAATTAGTCTTGCACAGAACTACGTAACACAATGTACGCACTTCTTGAAAACGGATTCGGGAAATAAAATCTAATGGAAGACGATTGCGACACATTAATTGGCCTGAATTGCACGTTTCATGTTCGCAAATTATATGCATTAGAAGTGTTTTTGCATATGTCCCTATTTACGTAACTTTTATAGAAAATTTGTAATAATGTTATCTAACACGTCATGGCTTCATTTTTTTTATTATCGTTGTTTGTTTAAGCTTGGGGTTTTCATTTTTTCCTAGATTAAAACAATTGCAGAATGAAAAATATTCTTTTCCAATGAGGTTCTAAGTTATATATTTGTAATGTTTAATTAGCAGTAAGAAGGAATATTACATGAACATTTTATTACAGACAAGACTGATTCACCTCGGTGTATGTTTACCATTTTCGTGTACAGCTGCAGATGTTGCTGTGATAGCTAAATTAACTGCTGGTGAATATGCGAAAAAGCATTCGACGGTGCAAGATGTACGCGATCAGCATAACAAATATGACATGTACTCCGATAATGTATTTTGGATACTCTTGTGAGTAGTTATTTATGAGGCAAAGGAAATTCTTATTAGTTTCTTAGATATTCAACATAATATTAAGATTAGAATATAATAACATCCCTGTTAAAACAATTTAGTTAAGATTCTAGGCAGGAATTTTGAGATAAGCTGGTTTTCTAACTAACTGGTGTCAATTTTCTACCGAGGATCCTAATTAAATTTTTTTGGCGAGGATTAATGCTATTGATATTGTTCTTGTCAACTTCTATCTACACGAAGAAAAATAACTCGAAAGAAATACAAAAATGTTAAAACAATTTTCTAGCTTTTATTAGTAAACGGGGTTTATACTTAATGTTTTATAATATTCCCCGAACATAAATTTTAAATTTTACATACTTTAATAACTATGAACACTAACAAATGAATCATTTTCTTGAAATATTTATTATTAATTAAATTAAATTATATTAAAGCATCAGTAATGGCCGATCTTCGTTTTTTCAGTGGTGTCAGTGCAGTAGTTTTTGTATTATTAATATGTGGTACAGCATATGATTTGTATTTGACAAGAAAATATGCTCGAAAGCAAGCCACTTCGTATGACATGGAGAAGCACTTGAAACTTGAACAGATTGATAATCAGAAAATCTTAAATGGTAACTAAGAATAATTTAACACATTTTCCACGTCGAAAATTAAAAAATGTATTAATATATTGGTCTATTAATGGTAGTTAATAATTAATTAATCATGGTTATAAATTATTTTCAGTACCAGAAAACATTGTGAACTTCACCACTCAAGTCAATAACAATAATGACCACGAAGGTGCTATCAGACCACCAACACCAGATTTCCTCAAACTGAGTAAGAATCAGATTTAATGTACTCATATTAATTTCAATGAGATCTACATTTACTACAATGTAATATTTTTAAGAGTGATCATGTTGTAGTGTTTATTCTAGATTTATGTAAATATGAAAGCTCATGCAAATGACCTGGTTTTAAATTTGCAGACGTTTGGGAAGAGCTTCTGCTATCGTTTTCAATTCCGGCAAATATGAAAACGATCTGTGATCCCGATGTCGGAAGAGACACTATCAGCACGATTCATGGTCTCAGAGCAATGTCCATGGCTTGGGTCATCCTCGGCCATACCTGCATTATTGTGTTCAAATACTCCGACAATATGGAATATCGCAAAGTTGTGGAGAAACAATTTCTCTTCCAAACGATTACAAACGGCGCGTTCAGTGTTGACACCTTCTTTTTCATGGGTGGTCTTCTAGTCAGCTTCTTGTACTTTCGAACCAACGCGAAAGGGGACTTGAACAAATTAACGCAAGGAACGCAGGGCTTCATTGCCGGAGTTCTCAAGTTCATCGGTTTTCTGGCTTACAGATTTTGTAGACTTACCGCTCCCTACATGTTCGTCCTTGGGGTCGTTCAAGTTTCTATGAAGTGGTTCCACTCGAATTCTGTATTCGAGCCACCTACAGCTGATCATATCAACTGCCCAAAATACTGGTGGAGAAATTTGTTGTATATCAACACGCTGTTTCCAATGGACCAAATGGTAATTTCATTGCATGATCTTATAAATAATGTTGATCTCATTTCACCTTTATCACAATGTTTCGTTTAAATAATAAATAAAGGTCAATTTAATTTTTTGTATGCGCTAAAAATAATGCTTTTAGTGCATGTTATGGAGTTGGTACGTCGCAGATGACACTCAATTTTACATCATTGGAGCGGTAATACTGATCCTTGCTACGAATCACTTCAAAATCGCAGCTTTTTTGCTGTCAACTCTTTTGGTAAGTTCCTGGCTGACAACTGGCTACATCGCGTTGGTGAACAATCACATGCCCAACACAGATGATCCTTTGGCCTTATTCGACAAGATCTACGACAAACCTTGGACAAGGCTGGGACCCTACTTTATCGGAATGTCCGTAGGGTACTATTTATATATAACCGATTGTAAAGTTAAGATGTCTAAAGTGAGTATCCTTATACCAGAATTTTAAATTTCTTATTAACACTAAACCTACCAATAATTTTGTTTAAATTATGTCATAAAGTTTGATAGTAATATAATAACGTTTAAATTTGCTTAAAGAGTTACACTCGACATTCAAAATAATAATAGAACTTGATGAAATTTTGCAAAATTATTCAAAACTGTTTGAAATAAATACCTGATTACTGTTTGAAACAAATACCTTAGGCCATTATTTATGAAAAATGTGTAAATTAAATATGTTATTATGGAATTAAGAAAGCTTATTTTTGTTGTTTATAAGTTGTAAACCTGACATAAAATACATTGCGAGTATAAAAGCTTGCTCCTTATCTTGCACCACTCGAGTGTAACTCCGTAAATAAATGTAAAAGTTTGAAAACGGTCAATTGGACCGGTAATGGTAAGTTTAGTGTGAATCATTTAAGATAAAAAACCTTTTATAAGTTCTTATTTATCTTGGAATCCTTTATCCTATATCTTATAATTATCCTGTTATAAGCCTTTCGCATTTGCCTAAGCTTGTGAGGAGAGGAAATCGCAAAAAACCTTGGTATGCCTAGTGTATTGGAGTGTTCTCCATTGAAATTAATTATTCATAGAACTTATGCGAGGTTTTTCAGCAAGAACTGCATGACCGAATTCATTGTTCATTTTTAGACAACAATTGTTATTGGTTGGCTGTTATCGGCCACGATTATATTAAGTCTTCTTTTTGGACTTTATGAGACTGAACTGTCATCTATAACTGCGGCAGCTTACTCCTCCTTGAGTCATAGCGCTTGGGCACTTGGTCTTTCATGGATTGTAATTGCTTGCAGTACAGGATATGGAGGTATTTTATTGATCAAGATATTGCAGATATTTAAAATAATTATTATTTGAAACTTTTTTTAATGTTTTAATAAAAAACTATTGACAAATTTTATGTTAAATATGTTAAGAAATACAATTTATTTCGTAAGAAGTTCATTTTAAATATAGTTTCTTACTTTCAGGATACATAAATAAACTCTTATCAGCGCCTATCCTGTATCCTTTCAGCAGAGTTACTTACTGCGCTTACTTAGTACATCCTATTGTGATCAGATTAACAGTTATGAATTTGGATTCTCCCCTTCATTTAGGAAAGGATACCATGGTAATAAATTTGTTTCTATAATTTGTAATAATTACTTGAATTATCTCAGTTTCAATGTACAGTGTTAATTTAAAAAACTGCTATTTCAGCATTGATTGTCAGGCTCTATCAATCAATCATATTGATTGACTTCTTACACGTCAACTTTTGAATCGCAATTAATTTTTTATTCGAATAACACAATATTTATCTTAAAAAAACTAATTTACAATTTTTATTTGTACGAACTTAATTATCTTTTCAGATGATAACATTCTTTGGACAAGTAGTTGCATCTTATATTCTGTCATTCGTTATATCAGTGGCTTTTGAAGCCCCTGTAGTCAGTATGTTAAAAATATTAGCGCCAAGAAAGAGGAAAAGGATCCAATAAGTCTAAATAATGTAAGCATTCACCTGTACATGTCTTTTTGATACTTTAGTTATTATTTAATGTTCGCACATTGAACTGCTTTAATGAGTCTACCCAACTGTTTAATGACAACAATAAGAAAATAAGAAATAAAGTTTACTTAAGTTCGTTCCAAGGCAATGTATTGTAAATAATAATGCATGTAACACCTAAATTGGAAAAAATTGTATTTTGAAATAATATTGAAAACAAATCCTTTAATGGTTAATAATAGTTTAGTATTTTATTCAGTTTAATTGAAAGGATATGTTTATTTAAAATGTGACTTTATATGAAAAAGTGAAAATGTTTAGCTAAATGAAGATTTAATTTTATTTATAATAAATTAAAATAACATATATGACTGAAATTCTTTAAGTCAAATATAAATTTTTAATTTTTAAACTCAATGAGGTAGTATTTGATAAATAATAATAGCGCATATTTAACCCTTCATTGGTATCTCTATGAGCGTCGTCCTCACATTTTTTTATTTTACAATTTTTATTGTCTAAGTTAATAAATAAATATAGGTTTGATACATTATGACTTTACTCTTTATAATTTTAATATTATTTCAAACATTTTTACTTTCTTCATTGCTATACTAAACTTGTCACAGAACTTTTCTTGTAATGTTGCCACACTGTCATAGCTAAGGTTTCATACCAATGAAGGGTTGAGAAATTATTAAATTATTCTTTATAATTATGTATTTAATAAATGCGTATCAAACGTATACAAATTATTACAAATCATAATCATGTTTAAATGACTATAAAATTAAAAAGAAAATGAAGATATAATAATAAATATCGTCGTTATAAAAACATTTGTGAACACAAACTGTAAATAGAAATCTTTTTATTTAAGTCGAAGTACATCGTTTATTTACACATCCTTTTCATGTCACAACCTCGATATAATAAAATACATAAAACATACATATTCCTTCTTTATTTTAATTAAGATAACAAATTAATAAAAAAATAAAATCGCAAAATGAAAGTGGATACAAGTCTTAAGAGGCACCCTCAGTATCAACGTCTGCTCTCGCTTCCACGTGAAACGGTCCCTCTGATACAAACTGCTTAAATTTGCGCATGGTATCAGCATCGAAAATGCCTGGAGGTGATTGGGACAAATTCAACACAACATTGTATTTCGCTTCTTTACATTCCTTGAATGATTCGATATTTCTATCCAATAGAAAGTTTGTTACGCTCGTCAATGGACAAATATACTCTTGTCCCCAGACTTGACTTGCAACCACTGCCAGCACTTCTAGCGCGGCCTGTCTTATATCTGCGAAAGGTTGCTTGCAGAAGGATACGATCAAGTCCAAAGGTTGTTCACAAATTGCATCAAACCATTCTTTTGTGAGAGACAAGATACGATTATCTTGGTCTGGTTTAGGTACATCCAGTATGCGTGCCAGATTATTTAGGGTACGTAAGCGCACTTCGGTCGTTTCGTTTTGTATCATGATTCCCATTTTTGCAAGTACACAGCGCATCGACTCGTTCAGAGTTTGCAAGGCATATTTACCTTCGATACTGCTGGCAACATGACCTAAAGTATCCAGAGCTGGGTTTAGGATTGAATGATCATCGCTGTGAAGAACATCGAAGAGTCCAGCAACCACAACTGGGTACTTGGAGAAAATTACATTTGGGTGTACACTAGCCACATTACCAAAGAATTTCATCAAACCTAAAAGTTTTTAATACTGTTCAATAATATGCCTATAAATCTATATACTTTATTTTTTTAATAAATTGAATAACAAATATAAATATTATAAATAAATAGATAAAATTATTCTAAAATTGTTTAAATAATGTATAATTTTATGTATGTAAGTTGTAAATATAATTATGAATTTCAATTTTAGTATAATAGTGATTTCATTCATTTACAGGTCATGTAATTATTAAATATGACTCCAGAAAATACAGTTTTTGTGATGCCAAACAATTGCATTAATACTAGAATAAATATTGCGTTTCTTACAGGCATGCTGCTTTTTTTCATAAGCACAATAAATTCTTTAATTTATTAAAAGTTTTTGCTCAAAAATTCCGTTTATCTAACAACTGTAACTTCACATTGAACTTTACTTTTTAAGAATAATAACAACAATTTTACAAATAAAAATTAATTAACCTGGAACTAATAAGTGGGACAAAGGGGCATCTCCTGCTTGAGCTATTCTCTGTGAAAGTTTCTGTAAAACACCTTGCTCCTCTAAATAATGTAAACCTTGTTCACTCAAAGCTAAATCAGTCATAATCTCTAATGCATTCAATTGCAGAAGAATGTCATCATTATCAAGAATTGATATCAAACTCTGCAAGAAGCCTGAATTAATGGATGATTGCAATCCTTCCTTTGAACTTTTGGCAATGTTGATTATTATTTCATATACGCGGAAAGTTATTGTATCATTTTTCGTTAATAATCGAGCAAAGCTCCTCAAAAGTACACCGGAATAAAGTACAGTTTGACCATCTTTATGTTCTCCTATTTTTTTAAATAAATCCATAGCTGCGGATGCGACTGATAGGTCATCATCAGCGATCAATTGGCCAGCAGCTACAAGTAAATCTAAGTCTTTTAATAGAAGAGGTGATTTAGTCTTATCACTGGCTTGTCTGTGCATTTCTTCTAAAACCAACATTTTGACGGATGATTCAGGATGAGATAGTAGTTTACGCATTTCAGTTGCGTAAAGGTTGTGGACGCTGCCAGGCTCCACAAGGGCAGTTATAACTCTAATGACATTGCATACATCCTTAATGTATTCTCTAAAATATAAACAGAAATAACATTCAACTTTTTAGAAGTATAATTTTATTGAATATATAATTCTTTTAAATGATCTTTAATATTTAATTAACAGAAAAAATATTTAAGAAGTGCCTAGTGGAAATGATTTGCTGAAAAATGCTGAAAAACACTGAAAACCGGTTTTCATCATTCATTTCCACTATCTTAATACTGTACTGAGAAGTCAGCTTCATTGTACAGTAATAGTTATACAATATTGTTAATTTGTAAAATATAGAAATACTCATTTTATATGTTATAATAATTATGATATTCTTATGACCTTTTTAGCAACTTAAAGAAAAAAAAGAAACATGAAATGTAAGTTATATCCAGTATTATCATTCAAATATCTTATCTTTAATACTAAAACAAAAACATGCTTAAAGTAAACATAAAACTATGTATACAATGCGTTTATATTTCTTCAAAATTTAATTTTTTTTTATCACAAGTTTGATTCCTCAGAATGTTTGTGTATTTTATTTTTTTTTATTTCTCCTGCATGTGGAAAAACAAATTAGCTTTTGCTTACTTATTTAATATAAAATAATAATATAACAATTCTTTTACTATAATATTATTAAATATTTAGAAATATTCAATACTGACATTTCAACTGACAAAATTGAAATTAATTAAATAATAAACATTAACTATTTTCATGTCTAATACAAATAATTATAATATTTATTATAATTAAATGAAACTCCAAATTTCATCAAACAAATCAACAATATTTCGTTTAATTATCTATAAAAAATGACTCCAAATAAAGCGGTAAAAAAACTTGAGTAAAAAATGGTTCATAAACTTCAAATTGAAGCAAAGAAAACATACTTGTCATTCGAGGTTAGCTGTGACAGCAGTCTGCTGAAGTCCAAATTACTTGTAATTTGTTGCGATTCATTATGAGGCAAATTTGCCAATTTGATCTTAAATTCCGTAAGAATGTTCCTTTTTTCCTTGACGTCATTTGACTCATTTAAATGATTCAATTTTTCATCAAACCACTCCATAATTGCACGTTCATTGACTCAATGATACCCGTGCGCGTACTATACTGTTCAATTTCGCTGATTCTCTAGAAAATATAACAATGTATCAGGGAAATTGACGCATGCGCAGTGTGCCTTATATTTGAATCTTTTATAGATAAAAGATCATTATCCACAAAGTTCTTTTTATTTTTTTTTATTCAATTATGCAATGGTGTATTAAAAAAGAAACAGTTATTTCTTTATTATTGATGCAATTACGTCATTTAATAATACGATGAATTGATATTCATATTTTACTGATAATAAACAATGCTAAGGGTTCGTTTTCACAGACCGCAGCAGATCTATTGCGACCAACTTTCTTTACAGCTGAACGATGTTGCAAGTTAACTTTAACTGTTGCCCTTAGCGTTTTTCCTTGGTCGGTTCTGTCAGGTTCTGTAGTTCCGGAACCTACTCCAGAACCAACTGAATTATGTGTATCGAATATACAATGTACACTTATTTTATTCAAAGTGCACATTCTATATGCA